>PVJS01017758.1:0-35735 GCA_004027185.1 Glis glis
CTCTCTCTCTCTCTCTCTCTCTCTCTCCTTAGTGAGGCCCTCCACAACTTCATGAGATCCGGTTTCAAAATAAAGTATAAAAAATAGGGCCAGGGGTGTAGCCCGGAGGTAGAACGCCCCTGGGTTCAATCCCCGGTACCACAAAAAAAAAAAAAAATGAATAAATGAATAAATAAATAGCAGCTTTATATTTTAGGAATAGTAACAATTGCTTATGATATTTACTGTATAAACTTGATTAATATTTTATTCATAATTTTGATATATAAAATTTTGTAACTTTTAGAAAACTATCTTTGTGGCTGCTACCTATTGATACTAACTATATGATTTATGCTGTATACAAATCAGAATTTAGATTTTATTCTAACCATTTGTGGCTTTTCAAATTTAACTTATAGCTAACTATGAAATTTATTATAGACTTTGATGTGACATACTGCTACTACTTTCTCTAATTATGTCACTTCTCAAACAAAAAAAAAAATATCCATGATATTGGCACTTCAGTGAAATGCATTCAAAAATGCAAATTGATGAGCCTTTTCCAAAGACGAAATTGGTAACATCTATCGTGAGCCTTAACAATAGTTGCATTGCATTACTCACTATTTCCAGTCCTAGGAATCCATCCAAATGGGAACCATTGTTTCAGTATAAAAGCATTGTTACAGTGCATAACAGGAAAGGACAAGTTAAGGAAATCTATGTACATCTGGATGATTACTCATTCCACATGTGCAACAGAGGAGACTGAGGCAAAGGAACCAGTAAATACAAATGGTTTCCATGGTCTTAGGATAAGACAGTGTTTGGAATGATTCCACTATTTGGTTCCTAAAGAGCAATGTGGAAGGGGAAATGGCAAGTTATGATAAAGAATCATTACATGATGTTAAGAATTTGTATGCCATTTTGTAGTAGTCCAAGAGAGAGCCCTTAGAATTTGTTGGAGTGTTGATGTGTTTATTCTTGTTGGAATTTTGTTGGTTTTAGTGTCTTTGTTACAAACAAAATAAGAACATATTCAGAGGCATAGAAATGAGTATATTTATAGATGGAAGGACCACAATAATAAATAGATCACAGATATGAAAGAAAAGGTGTTTTAAATAAGGAAGATATTTGATGAGAGTCAGATCACAGGAGAAGATAAGAAGACAAAACCTAGCTTCTAAGATTCATATTAATGTAAATGCTACAGAGATCGTCCTTCTCTGACATGAAATGAGCATTTAGCAATGGCCACTTGATCAATTCTTCCACAGATTTTCAAAATATAGCTTCAATTTTTGCTTTCAATATTATTATTTTTCAACTGCCAATCTTTTCTACAAATAAATATATTCTCAGAAATGCACATTGCATTCTAAAGTCAATGCCAAGCACAAAGATTATAATATGAGGGCAGAAATTCATATCTTCTATTTATATGTGTATATGTAACAATAAAATGAGGTAATATATGTGAAAGTGTCTGTTCCAAACATAGCAGAAATAGTTACTCAATACACCTAAATCTTCCTTCTGATGCTATAGGATTAATTTGTAGTACATTCCTGGTATGAAAATTATATTTATGACATATGTGTACAGAACACATGAGCATTTACAGTTAAATGGCCATTGTTGCTAAGCAAGATATTCTTTCCCATGAAGGATAGTTGAAATGATATTCATTTGATAGTTAAGAAACCTGGATCCTCCTCCTGCATCACAGCTTAATACAGTGACTTTGAACAAATAGGGTGAACCACTCTGGGTTCCATTTCCCTATCTGAGACCGTTAATGGCCCCATGCATACTTCCCTGGCTCTGAAGCTCGGTGACTGTTTCCTTGGGAATCCATAGCTGCCTTTGGAATAAATCCTGTTAGCTTCCATTGTTGCTGGAGTGTTTTTTTTTTTTTCTGGTTGCCATATTTTATGGATAAATTTTTTCCTCATCAGTGAATTGGTCGAAATAACATCCTCTCATCTGGATTTTTGTTTCCTTTGGGCCAAAGGAGATAGTTGTATAGGGTTGACCTTATTACCTTTCCTCCTGATGAATGCAAGCAAGTCTTAAGACATAAAATGAGAAGTGTATCCCTACTCAGCCAAAGAAAAGCAAAGCTAATTTTTAATGATTCATACAGATGACCGTAAATGTGGTGAGGCCGGGGCCTTGGGAAGCCACAGGATGTACAAAAAGAATTAATAAAAAACAGTAAATGCAAGTATTATTAAAAGAAAGAGAAGTTGTTTTACATCAACATCATCTGGTATACTTTTGGGGAAAAGACCTTGACACTTTTCTGGGAGATATGACCTCCTAGTTCCCATATTTACTTCACTGGTAACCACCCAAATTCCTGGAAGTACACAATATAATCTTTATGATTGGACTTATGTTATTACTAGAAACTTACATATATGTGTATATATTTACATATATATGTGTGTTAGTTATATATAATAACTAACTTATAGACTCATATATACATATACATAAATATACACATAATAGCCATGTATATATATATACTGTCTTAAAATAGGAAACAAAACCAAAATTTTTTGGGGGGGATGGTTTGAGCATTGAACCCAGGGGCATTCTACCTCCAAACTACAGTCCCAGTCCTTTTTATTTTTTTATTTTACTTTTGTTTTGAAATGGGCTCTAGCTAGGTTGCTGAGAGTCTCCCTACATTGCTGAGGCTGTCCTTGAACCTGATATCTTCCTTTCTCAGCCTCCCAAGAACTAGGATAGCAGGCATATGCCAAAATGCCTGGCTGAACAAAAACAATTTTAATTAAAAACTATTTTAAAATGTAGGTTTTAGGGATATAAAGATAAATTACATGGTCTATTCTGCTTGGAGTTTGGAGTCTGAAGGAGGAGACAGACATGTAGAGAGGAATGACGAAACAGCACACTGACAGTAATAACAGAAGGAGGGGAAATAAGAAAACCTTGCTGGCAGAGAGACAGAAGGAATTCATTATAAAAATGAATAAAACTAAGTGTTAAGGTGGTTCTGTTAGGAAAGGGAAAGGTGACTTCCTTTCATGACTCTTATATTTTATGGTCCTCTTTGCTTTCTTTCTTTATGCACATCACCTTAACAAACTATTATGTGCACATACTTTTCAAGAATTTTAACCCTCCTGATTTATATCATTATTATTTAAAAAATATCCAGTTTTTTAACTTTTTTTTAACCACATTCCTTGTCCTTACTTTAGTTTCTCAGATTCCTCACACATCATCTTTTACATGTAGTTTAGGAAAACTATTAATATTTTGAATGCTTAATTTGTTGTCTTTTCTATTAAAACCATTTATGTTGTACTCTTTAATTTTCTGATGAAAAGATTTCCAAATCTTGAATGATTTTATTATATAATAGACATTTAAGCATATTTCAAAATTTTATATAATAGTTGACATGTAGAAAACTTTATTAGCTAATTTAGAATTTTGAGTTCCATTTTTATAGACCATAAATTTAAACTCCTATAGTTTAATTATCATTGGGGGTCATCCTAACAATTAGAAGTCATTTAAACACTATATAGTTTATTGTTTCTATTTATAATTTCTGTGTACCACCTTTTCCTATGGATAAATTTGGGTTTAGTGGTGTTTTTAAAAAATTAGAACGAAAAGTATTTTACCAGCCTTAAGAATTTCTCTAGTCTCTCTTTAACTTATTTTGAATGATCCTGGATCTGCTTAAAGAAAACACTAGTTACCTAAAATAGATATATCATATGTCTGGTTTTAACTTCAATAATTCCAAATAATTCCAGTTTCAAAGATTTGTTTTTCAGTGTTGGTCTATTTTAGTCAGCACAACTTCTGAGACCCTTAGAAAGCAAGTTTTGACTTAATGCCCACTTATTAGTTACTTTTGTTTTTCTTAGCTCACCTCCCCAAAAACGCAATACTATAGAATTTTTTAATGAAATATTTTTAGCATTTTCAATAGAAAAAAAATATTAAAAATAAACACTTACCAGGTGTGGTGGTGCATGCCTGTAATCCCAGTACTTAAGAGGCTGACACAGAAGGATTACAGGTTCAAGGCCAGCCTCAGCCACTTAGTAAGGACCTCAACAATTTAGACCCTGTTTCAAAATAAAAAATAAAATAAAATAGGGCTTGGGGTCTAGATCAGAGGTAGAATGCCTCTGGGTTTCATCCCCAATACCACATAAATAAATAAATAAATAAATAAATAAATAAATAAATACATACATACATACATACATACATAAATATAAATAAATACTTGGTATGACTGTTCTGAGAATCAGAAGACAGTGCAGGGCTCACAAACTACGAGCTTTGGGAACCCACTGCCAGTGTTAACTTTGTTTTCTTTGGCATTTATCATCACAAGCCCACTAAAGTTGGTCTCCTTCCAACTAGGACTATCAGAGCAAAAGTATCCATTTTTAGAGTGATGTTAACTCTGGTCCAGGGAACTGAATGGTTTCAAGACCTGGTTTGAAGCATCACGAGAGCTCCTGAAAGATCAAGAGATCAAATGCCAGTGTGAACAGATTCTCAATTCACACACCCACACATGTAGAATAACAGGATAACTCTAATTATTGTTATGCTTAGCTCTACTAATTACTAAAGATGTCAACCCTATACAAGTAATTAAATTTGCCAGAATTTCATACATAGTAAAATAAAGATACAAGTAAGTGCTTGAGAATGATCCCATTAGAATAAATATGGTGTAATGGATGTCAAGTTGCTGTGGCCTACCTTGTGGTATCAGAAATGGAAGCATTCATTTTTATACACTCACAATATTGTAATTTTCTGAATGCTTGTTTAGTATCAGAATGCCAAATCTGAGTATTATGCTAACTGCCTTTCCAAGACCCATCTTTTAAATCACATATACTAAGCATTTTTCAATATTGGATTGTACTTTCAAAAAGAGAGAAAATATATATTTTTAAAAGGATAGATCAAAACAGTTTGAAGTTTTTAAAAATTGTTTAGCTATAAAATTAAATGGCAGAGCAATGTTTCCCTGAAAAGTTTGATGTGTTGTAACTACTAAAAATTATAGAATTCAGAGATATGCTTCCTACAAGCCCTGCAATGTCCTCATTGTACGTAGTTTATTAACAGCATGCACTGCAAAAGGGAAAAATGATGTTTTTTTCTGCCTTTGTTTTCTAGCATGGGTGATTAAAAAAACAACCATAATATTTCATGAATGCTGTTTCCTGCTTTTTTAATGCAGGAACAACATAATTTTTAAGGACATAAATTCCATGCTGAATCAGTTCTTCCTCCTGAGATATGGGAGTAACTGCTCAGCAACCACGGATCAATGGAGTGGGTCCAGGTCCCTGATGATTATGGCAAGAGAGCATTATAATACACCCTGAGAATCCTTGCTTTGTCCCCAGCTCCCAGTCTTAAATAACCCTCTCATGAAATTTTAGCCAAGACAATAAACAGAGTTCTCCACAACTACCAGAATTTTCTCTTCCCTTTTGAAAAAAAAGTTCCTCTTTTTAGTTACGTGATATTGATACTATATGTAATTTCAAGGAACATATTTATAATGATTCAAATAAATATTAGCCTTGCTACCACGTATACATCTATATTTATTTTTGTGAGAAAAAGAAGTCGATCACAAGTTAATTTTTAATGGTCTGTGATAGAAGATGAAATTAATAGGTCATATTTACTTGCTTTTTAAAAACAATTTTCTTCTGTTCCTATTTTTACAAATTCTTTTATATTATTATAAATATGAGCTCATATTAATTGTATAAATTAATGGGCTTCACTGTGATATTTCTATACATGCATATATTGTGCTAAAATCATACCATATTCCCTACTACCCTCTTATTCTCCATTTTATCCCTCTCCCCCTGGTGCCCTTCCCCTTTCCTAATAGTCCTTCTTCTACTTCAGGTCTTTTTTTTATCCCCACATATAAGAGAATTCATGGGATACTTATTTTCTGTGTCTGGTTTGTTTTGCTTAACATAATTACCTCTAGTTCCATCCTTTTTTTCCTGCAAATGATATGATTTCATTCTCCTTTTATGGCTGAATAATATTCAAGTATATATATATATATATATATATATATATACACACACACCATATTTTCTTTGACAATTTATGTAGCATAATGACAAATTATTAACAATGTTCATGAAGAATATGAAGTTCAAGACATGTAAAAATTAAAACATGTATTTGATTACATGTATGCATTGATATATTCAGTCCAAGTGTTAAAAAAAAAATCTTTGAGTGTAGAATCAAGAATTAGAGCCAGGTGTGGTGGCGCACGCTTGTAATCCCAGTACTTTGGGAGGCGGAGACCAGAGGATCCAGGTTCGCGGCCAGCCTCAGGGCTCTCTCTCTCTCTCTCTCTCTGTCTGTCTCTCTCTCTCTTTCTCTCTCTCTCTCTCATCCTGTCTCTCTCTCTCCTTAATGAGGCCCTCCGCAACTTCATGAGACCTGGTTTCAAAATAAAGTATAAAAAATAGGGTTGCGGGCGTAGCGCGGAGGTAGAACGCCCCTGTGTTCAACCCCCGGTACCGCAAAAAAAAAAAAAAAAAAGAATTAGACTGCTTGGTTTTGAACTTCAGCTATAAGACATACAAATCAAATGTCCATGGGCTGTCACTGATCCTCTGTGTATGTGCCTCAGTTTACTCATCTGTGAAGTATGTATTGAGGATGGTATTACTCCATTGTGGTGGTATGAAAATTAAATAATTTAAAGAAAATTTAGGTGCTATACATGATGGAAAGATGTGAAAACTTAAACAGTTAATTGAGAATTGTATATTTAATTGTTTGCAGCTTCATTGCACAAAGTAAATACTAATTAATGATAACAGATAAAGAATATTTAGTATTAAAATTACATGTTTAATTATTTCTACTTACTTTGGCAAATATTTTATTTACCTTATTATTAGTATATATTGAACTTTGGACTGTCAGGCACTGAAGACATAAAAAGAAATATTCCTTATATCGTCTAAGAAACCCCCAGTCTAGTAGGAGACGCCAACATAACAAAGTAATTTATAAGCAGTGTGATAAAGACAGTGAGATAAATAGACGTTGTGTTATCATTGTCTCAATGAAGACAAGCTAGCACTTGGTAAAAATCAGTGTTAAAATCATATAATCCAGGATTTGGTATTCATCGCTGAAGACTCAGAGAATTATAGTTGACCATGCCAGTAAGTGTTCAACCCATTTACGGTTTCCAAAGCAGAAAGGTAGATCCTGCAATATCATATTTTAAATTTCATTCACTTGAAGTCTCATGGACCATAATGCTCATAAGCAGCAAATGTTGATTACTTATTAGAGTAATATGATATTGGAGATTGTAAAACCACTTAAATTATAGCAAAACTTTAGGCAAGATATAATTAAAATTGAGCATTGGCACTGAGAGTAAGTAAAAAGGTCCATATTTAGAAGGTGTGAAGGGGATGTAGGAGGGAAAGCTTGGTAACCAGTAAGGTATGGGAATGAGAAGATGGGAGAAGAGTAAGAGGTCTGTCAGATGTCTCTATTTTGGTGACCCAAGCAAAATTGACATGGTGTTAGGAAATAATATTAAAAAAAGAAATGAGAGGTTTGAGAGATTTATGGAAGAGAAAATAGGTCACTACAGATGATGGTTTCCAATTTGAACATGTTCATTTGAAATGTCATTGGAATAATTATTAAGGAGTTCAGTAACTGAGTGGAGCTCAGGTAAGAAGGTAGGGTTAGCCATTGAGATTGTCCTGCCCTGCTAACAATGCAGGGGAGTAGCTGAGCTCTTCCATAAGGCAAGATATGGGTTAAGAGAGAAGATAACTGGTACCAAGATTCTGAAAACATGTCAGCAATTGAAAATTGATGGTAAACAGTGATTAATTGGACATTTACTGCACTTTTTCACTATTTGATATCTAACTGACCACTCTTGTTATTTGAGCAGAATCCACAAACATGTTGAAAGGAACCCTGTTGTCCACTTCAAAAGAAAAACAGATCTTTTAATTCTCCCTTTCCAGGCAACAAGTAATAGGACTGTGGTGAAAAGTAGACTAACCAGATGTTCCTAATTGTGACCCTCGATGGTGAGAGACAGGCTCAGGGACGCTGGGGTTGGCAGTGCAGCGATGGTGGGGAACAGCAGAGGGGACCATGTCAGGCGCTCAACACTGTTTTGGAGCTACCATCATTTTAGTGATTTCATTTGCATGACCACCCTTCCAACAAATCACTTTTCTTCTATGTTAGCCAGAGTTGTTTTCTGAAAATTGGGTGCAAGCAACTAGAAGAAGCAAAAATAGCAACAGAAGAAATAGACATCACTGAAATTTAAGAAAGGCAACTCAAATGTCAGAGGAAGCCGGGCGTGGTGGCGCTCGCTTGTAATCCCAGTACTTTGGGAGGCGGAGACCGGAGGATCAGGGTTCGCGGCCAGCCTCAGTTCTCGCTCTCTCTCTCTCTCTCTCTCTCTCTCTCCTTAGTGAGGCCCTCCGCAACTTCGTGAGACCCGGTTTCAAAATAAAGCATAAAAAATAGGGCCGGGGGCGTAGCGCAGAGGTAGAACGCCCCTGCGTTCAATTCCCGGTACCGCAAAAAAAAAAAAATGTCAGAGGAAGTCAAAGGAAGATTTTAATACTCGGTTGTTTGTGGAATCGAATTGTGACAATATAGCATTCAATTGTTATTTGTTAAGTCTCACTGATACTGTTGCTATGGTGATCAATTAATGAGGAAAGCTGACTAACTCAAAATACAGAACACCTACTATGAGACTGTTAGGCAATGGGAACACAGTAGTGAACCAGACAAATTGGCTCCCTGCTCTATTAGGATCTACAGTCTGTGCCATTTCAGAATTGGCTGTTGTCCTCTCTATTGTCAAGCCCCAGATAGAGAACAGCAGTTAAATCTCTATCTTCTATATTGCTTGGTGCACACAATCATGGGTTGATAACCATGGGCTGTTAGACTAATTTTAATTAAGAAGAAAATTCTGTGAATCCTTGTCTTTGTGATGTCTTATTTTTCCCATTCACTCCTCCTGCGTTTCCTTTCACATGGCCTCTGGTTTTTTTTTTTTTTTTCCTTTCTTGAAAAACAAGTGCTGACTTGTAATTAGTTACACCACTCAAAATTAAATAGGCTCCAAGGAGAAAGCTGATAAATGTGAAGTTTGAGCTTGATTAAAAATGTGGATTTGCAATGAAATACTCTATCATGACTCATCCCGATTCCCCAGACTCCTGTCTCTTGGTATGCTGGAGTTAGTGACGATAGTGTAGAAAACAGGGGTCTTTCTTTGTCCTTAGCTGAAATTTTGGAATAACTAATTTTAGGCTTTATTTTAATCCACTGCTTTATATAAGAGAAGGTAATTGTATTTTATATTACATTTAAATTTGTAAAAGATACTAATGACCATCTAGTATTTTTAATATTTTGATTATATTAATACAAATACCGATTATTAATATTATTAAAACAGATGCATAAATACTAATATTATTATTTTAAGAAATATCTGAGTTCCAATTCTAAAGAGGATTTGTCCTTCTGGCAATAACATGTGTTCATATGTAATTTTTCCATAGTATACATACTTATGATAAAATATAAATCTCTAGAAGAGGAAGAGAGAAGTTTACACATTTCAGTGTAATATCAAACTCAGTGAGTAGACTTTGCTCTTCATTCTCACCTGAGCCTGCTCCCATCCAAGACCCCACCTTTGGGGAGGAGTGCTTAGGGAGAGTGAAGACAAGTCGCAACCACGTCACCTTCACATACAGTGAACTTGGGACCAGATTCTTTACAGTTTTTTATCTGGTGCTTCCTCTCCATTCCCAGGAACTAAGTGATACGCAATACTCGATTAAGAACATGGGCTTAAAATCTGCCTCTAGTATTCACGAACTGTGTAATCTTGTACAATATTTTTGCAGCTCAGTTTTCTTATCAATGGGAAACGATGACAGTGTGTCTCTTATGGGCTTATTTACAAGTGAGAATTATATATGATATTACACACAAACCAAATAGAAGGGTACCTGACACATAATAAGGACTCAATGAAAGTAAGCTAGTGCTTTCCTTATAATAAAAATCATCATCTTATATATAAATTATTATCCTTATATTATGAGGTTTTAATTTAATGGCCTTATTCTTCAGAATACTTGAGTCATAATCCTTTTTGTAAGCACAATTGACTAGGTTAAATTTTCCATACTGCCTGTGGAGTCAAATTTGTTTTGTCTAATAATCAGCATATTTGCAGTTTGGCCTCATCAGTCATTCAAGCCCCAATTTCTAGAAGACAAAAAGTAAATTGGGCTCAAAATAGCTTACTAAATGAGTTATAAAAATTGTTGGATGCCACCAGGCATGGTAGTGCACACTTGTACTGGTAGTACTGGTAGTAATCCCAGTACTTGGGAGGCTGAGACAGGAGGATTGCAGGTGTAAGGCCAGTCTCAGCAACTTAGTGAGACTTTCAGCACTTAGTGAGACCCTGTTTCAAAATTAAAGATAAAATAGAACTGGGGTATGGCTTAGAGGTAGAACACCCCTGAGTTCAATCAACAGTACCAAGAAAAAAAAAGTTGGGGCTTTCTCACACTGTTTCTCAGAATGATCTTCCTATTTGATATAACTTTCAATTTTACTGTTTGTATTTTAAAGGATTTCTAATCACAGTAGACTGTAAAAGGAAACAAAATAATGTAAAGGGGATTAGCTTAATCTAGCAAGTACTATTAATTCAGGAGAAGAAATTTTGATAAAAAATTCATTATTTTATTTTGTTTTGTTTTCTCAGTAGCATTCCAATCAGTGAATGCCTCATTTATAGAAAAAATTGAATACCAGAGATATTTTGGCTAATTATAACTCAATAAAGAAAAAAGAAGAATTATAATCTCAAAAAGATTAAGTAATTTACCTGAAAGATTAAGTAACTTACCTTAAGTCACCCAGTTTGTCTTGGGAACTCCAGTGCTCACATGGATACCACTAGAGATGGCTGAGGAAAGAAATGACGCTGAATTCCTTTTACTTCTTAACGTCGTGTCCAAAGTTGGATAAATATTAGATTTATATTTAACATTTTTATTTGATTTGAACCAACATACTCATTCCTTGGCATACTTTCCCCTTTTTTCTCCCCCAATCTAAATTATTCAATAATGTCTTTGCAATGGTTGTAACTTAGGCCAAGGATTCCACTTTTGTTTTGAGTGATATATGGGAATGACATAGTCTAACATATTTCTTGGCATACGCATCTTTGTTTACTATTGTGAGTTTGATTTTTTTCATTCTGTGAATTTCCCTAGAAATTATATGATACTGTTCTTCCCACCCTTGCCTGTAATGTAAACAAATATGGATTTGTGAAAATGTTTCCACTTCTGTTAAGTCACATAGTTATTTCCATGAAATGTGCTGTTTGTATTTATTTATATTGCTGAGGATTTTTATCAATTGTAATTTTAACAACCATCATAACATGTGTACCTGTGTTCTTACTTTGGATGTTCATTTACTATGCTGAAAATGCAAATCTTCAACATATAATTTGTCATCTTTATTTTTCTATATAATTTTACTATAGAATGGTACACTGTATGTAAATCAACTTCTAATCCTAGGCTTCATATCTCAACAAGTTTCATCAAGTAGTTATTTAATACTTTTCCTGACATTTTGAAAATCCTTTCCTTCAAGGTATAGATATGGTGTTAACTGCTTTGATCTTGGGGACTGTCATGGCAGAGTGGCCTTGTATAATATGTTTAAATATTGGGAGTTAGAGATTAAAACCTAGGTCAAAATTGACAAAACACTCTTTTTTTCTACATGAAGGTTGGTGTGAAGGATGAATGCATACACCTACCCCTAATTCTGAAAGAAATCATAGGTATAAACAGTGTTAGTTTAAAACTCCCATCCTGGAGTCATTCTAAGCTAGGTTGTGCTTTTCTTTTACAAACTGTATGCCCTCAGACATGTTTTGGAATCACCTTGACCTTAGTTCTTCATGGAAAGTAGAGGTAATACTACTATTGACCTTATGTGAGAATGACTGTGTTCAGGTCTGTTGGGCACCTACTACCTCCACTTCAGGAAGTCAGAGAGACTGACAGGCTGTATATCCCAGCCCTGCTAGCAGTTCTGAGAGGGTAACCACAAAGCCGAAGGTAAAAGGTCACAGAGCTTCTTTGTTTCCCTGACTTTTCAAGCTGAGAAGCCAGAAGGGAGCGGTCAGGATCCACAAGCTTCCACTGGGAGCAGAAATGAGAAGAGGCTCTCTTCTGTTTCCCAGAGGATTGGTAAATGTGGTTCCACCAATAATGATGGTTTTGGTGGAAGAATTTCAGTGTTAGTACTGGGAAAGTAGCGGGGGAATTGGCCAAAAGAGAAAAAGAATGATAATTATGTGGTTGGAACTCATCTGAATATTAAGCAAAAGTGGGGGAAAAAAAGAGTTTGTTTTATAATCCACTCAAGATTGCTTTTTTTTCTAATTGAATCTATGTTAAATGTGTAAGACTATAAGTGACAACCTGCAATGATCATAGGACACCATTGTTTTGCCACAGTATCTTTGATGACTAGTCTGTGCCTAGCACAAATTTATAAAATACATCACAGAGTAAAAAATAGGTGACTAAATGAGTGAGTGCTATCTTTTTAATATTATTAGTAATATTTGTCAAGATTATATTTGAGACAGATTATACCATTGTAAGATAGTATGAATAGCTGCATAGCTAGAAAAATCATTCTAAGTATCTAGTGACATATTCGCACAAAGAACTGTCAACAAATGCCTGCTGAGTAAATGAAAGCAGACCTCCTGCTTGCTTAGAATGTGGAACTATATCTTAAGAGAAATGTAGAGACCATTGAAAAATTCAAGAAATATTTCTTGTTAGGAAATTCTGTGATCTTGTGCTATTCTTACATGAATTAAGCATTATTTTCCATATGCATTTTAAAATAAACATTTCATATAGCCTTAAAATTAATCAAAATACCTCAATTTGCATATAAGGAATGCTGAGATGCCATGATATGCAGTGTGAGGTCACAGAAGAAAATTTCGAGGTCCACAGTACAAATGGAGTTAGCTGTGTTCCTGCAGGTGCTTAATCAATAACTGAGAATCAACACAAGCAAATTAAGAACTGAGCAGCTTAAATAAATAAAAAGTTTGGCTAACACATCTAAGTTTTTCATATTTTCAAGTTTTTGTATATTTCATGTTTTTTATTTGTAAAAAGAATGATTGGTAGTTCAAAAAATAATTTTGCTAACACAGTAGAACTTGAGTCCATTAAATGCTCATATGCACCCTGCAGTTTTGGCTCACAGAAATCCATCATTTAAAAATTGTCCACTCTTCCACTTTATGAAGTTGAGAATAGTGTGAGTAATCATGTGTCACATCATGAATGCTTGAGACACATTCTGGTTACTTTTGCATATTATGACCTCTAAGGCTTTTAAAAAGCAAGTTGAAAATCATGTGATTGAGAATGCATTTATAATTTTACCTAATCAGCAGTATTGCTGCTAGTACCATTCTGAAGTTCACGAGCCTACTGAACGGCTGGAGTACAACACAGCTGGTGGGTTATTTTGGCTTGTTTAGGATTTTTCCTTGAATATGTGACATTCAGCTAATTATATGACAAAATATCTGACTCAACCACAGAGTAATTTTCTGGCCACATGTGGACATGGCATTACTCTTTCTTTCCAGAGAAAAAGTATACACATTCCCTCCCTGGAGAATGACAACCTAAAGTTCTAGAGTCAGCACAGGTTATATTTTACGATGTGTCTTTCTGTCTTGTTATTTTCAGTACCTCAGTCACCATCCCTCACCCAGCCTGACTGGGCTCTGCTCAAATCCCCAGAGCTCTACCTATGAACTTACTACTACTCTTTGATATCCAGTTTCTCCTTTAGTTAGCATCATACTCATTTGGCATCATTTAATTGCATCAAATCTGTTGGTTTGTCTTCTAGATCAATTCTTATTCTCCATAAATATACGACAGGTTCTTTTTGCTTCTATTTGGAAAGTACTCATCTTCAACACTCAGCTTTAATTGATGAACATCTTATTACTTCTTAGGAGATTGCATGACCCCACAGCCATGTGTCAGAAACATCTTTGGTTAATCCTAAAATAGTGGGTGTTAACAAACATGGTGAAGCTTTTACGTATGTGATAAGGAAAAGTAACTAAAGGTGTAGAGTAATTAGGTAGTGTTTTTTCTTTCTTGTTTTTTTTTTTTTTGCAGTACTAGGGATTGAACCCAGGGGCATTCTACCTCCGAGCTATATCCCCAGCCCTATTTTTTATTCTTTATTTTGAAACAGGGTCTCACTAGGTTGTGGAGAGCCTCCCTATTTGCTGAGGCTGGCCGCGAACCCGCGATCCTCCTGTCTCAGCCTCCCAAGTACTGGGATAACAGGCGTGCGCCACCATGCCCGGCAGTAATGTTTTTTTCTGACTAGATAATTTGGCAGAATATGAATTTTGCTTTTTTTCAGTTGTGCTGTTTCTGATTATGTTTATGTTATGAGGAAAATAAAGTATAGATATTTTTTTCTGTTTTTTCTACAGTGAGAATTCTCTGAAAATAATTGCTGAGCATTAATGTAGCAGAAAGATATGCATGCTGCCATCCTCCTTGACAGGAGCATGTTAACTGTAATGTTAACAAGTGTCCTTGATATTTTACATGAAGAAAAAGAAGTGTCTGTAATAATGATATTCAGAATATCCCTTTTCCCACAGTCTCCGAATTTATGTTATAATCAGTTGGACTAGGATTTTAGAGTATTTTTAATATTTGTGTAGAGCACATTTTAGGACTTTAAAAAGATAAAATCCTCACTCTCCCATGAAAATGTCAAAACAGGACATTCACTTTGACATCTTGTTCATATGTCACAATTGTTTCTCAGGGCAGACCTATGGGATAGGTCTTCACAACTACTTACTTTGATGGGAATAAATAATATCTAATCTCAATTAGTCGCATGAATCTTGGGTTGAAACACTCTGTTATGTGATGCAGTGTGTGTAAAGATTAAAACACTGAAACAATAATAATCTTTAATCTATAATGTATAGATAATATCTTTATAATTTTTTTCATTTTTCTTTTAATAGCTCACCCCAGAGACTGTAGAATTTGTTTAACAGTGTGAGACCAAAGAAAAGTGTTATTATAGCTAATTTGCTGTACAAGATCTAGGAAGAAATAAGATATATTAATTAAGAAAGATAAGGAAGAACACACAAGACAATATTTTTGATGAAACACACACTTTTTAATTAAAATTTTTCTTGTTTGAGAACTTAATTAATGTGGTAAAATACACAAGGAAGGGAATGAAATCAAACCTGCAAAAATGCTGAAACAGAAAACCTGTTTATGTTTTTATCCTCTGAAAGGCTGATAAAGACAAAAAACTAAACTATTTGTGTTCTCATTAAGGTACAGATTGAATAAATTCAAATGTCTTTTTTCCAATATAGTAAATTTGTGTTTGTTAAAAAACTAATTTTTCATCTATCATCTGATTAACACCTGACTTTTTAGCAAGCTCAAGATAATGGGGTTTTTAAAGCTATTATTTAAGTCAAGTATCCAAAGATTAATGTAATGAAATCAAAGAAGCATCACAATTTCATTAAAGGCAAATTCAAGGTGCTTTCCAAACTTGTCTTACAAGATTAGAACCAGGGCACATGAATAAAAGCAGTTCAGGCTCTCTTGAAGGGCCTGTGACTCAGAACCACAAAATCTTTTTTTTTTTTTTTTTTTGGCAGTACGGGGGATTGAACCAAGAGGCATTCTACCTCCGAGCTACACTCCCAGCCCTATTTTTTATTCTTTTATTTTTGAAATAGGGTCTTACTAAGTTGCGGAGGCCTCACTAAGTAGCTGAGGCTGGCTGTAAACCTGTATCCTCCAGTCTCAGCCTCCCAAGTACTGGGATTACAAGCATGCACCACGATGTCCGGCCAGAATCACAAATTCTATCTCTTCCCTACATTTGCATTCCCTAGGGATATAGATAGCCTACAGGATAAGAAGCTACCTTTAGGATGCCCTCAAAAGGATGAGGAAGGATGGATGATATTTCATCCTATAGCAAGGGCTTTGATGCGTCACTTGAAATTTCAGAAAGATAGGCATGGTGGCTCATGCCTGTAATCCAAGTACTTGGGAGGCTGAGACAGGAGGATCACAAGTTCAACACCAGCCTCAGCAATTTAGTAAGACTCTGAGCAACCTAGTAAGACCCTGTTTCAAAACAAAAAATAAAAAGGTCTGGGGATGTAGCTTTGAGGTAGAATGTCCCTGGGTTCAATCTCCAGTACCATAAAACAAAACAAAAAAATCTCAGAAAGCCATGTTAAATATATTTCTTGTTTCTTACTTTTCTTCCCCATTCATGCCTACAGAAGGAATTGTAAATATGTTTGTAAAAGATGCTCTAAAGAATTGTACTTTTCCTATAACCTCAGAGTATAGAGAAATCAAATTCATTTTGTTATATGTATAAAGTTGTCAAAAAGATTTAAGCTTGACAAGTGGTGCAGATTGGAATATCAAGTCCAGTGTGCTTTACTTACTTACACAACAGCATATGGTTTAAATCACCAATTGAGTGGCAACAGGGCCCCTTGCAAATTTACCATCATAAATTCACTTACTATGAATTCACATCACATATTTTGTGAAGATAACAGCAAAGATGTTTTTAGACAACAGGTTGCATATAAATGGCAATTTGAGCCCTATACTGGGAGTGCACATACTTATTGAGAGCAATATTCCTGAATGTTTGGTGACTTACTAAAAATAAAATTTTACCAGGCATATTATCTTTGAAGTATTTTTCCCCATCTGGTGAAAAAAAAATGCTTGTTCCTCATTTTTCTTTTCATACACACCATTTTATGTGTGAATGTTTCATATTTATTTTTCATTTTTCCATTAATTTTTCCTCTTCAGGTGTAATCTAGCTCCGGTGGTGGAATTTGCTGCAGATGTGGGAACTAAATCAGATTTTATTACCATGAATCCATCAGTTGTGCAAAGAGCATTTGGAGGCTTTCGGAATGAGAGTGACAGAGAAAAATTTGTGCACAGACTTTCCATGCTGAATGACAGTGTTCTTTGGATTCCTGCTTTCATGGTCAAAGGAGGAGAGAAGCACGTGGAATGGGTTAATGCATTAATCCTTAAGAATAAACTGAAAGTGCGAACTGCCTATCCATCACTGAGACTTATTCATGCTGTCAGAGGGTAAGTGACTGGAAAGGACCAGTCTGTCCTTGGCACAGTGGAACACATAACTAAACATTTTCCCTAGACAGGGTGGAGCCTCAGTAAAATCTCCAAATGAATATATGTTTCCATTATTTTATAGCAGTTAATCGAATCACAAGCATGAGTTTTGTTTGTGAACTTACTGTTTTTAACTCATCCTCTTTCTTGTAAAAGCAAATTGTTGAACTTGGCACTTATTCATGTCTTCTAATTAGCAAACTGGTGATTTTTTTATTTTTGTGTGCTAAAAAGTAATAAGAACTCATAAGCCAGGCACAATGGTGCACACCTGTAATCCTACGACATGGGAGGCTGAGACAGGAGGATCTCAGGTTTGAGACCAGCACACAGTTACCTTAGCAAGACCTTGATTCAAAATAAAAACATAAAATAGGGATGTAGCTCAATGATGGAATGCCCCTGGGTTCAATCCTCAGTACCACACACATGCATACAAAGTATAAGAATTCATAGTAAAATTGATGAGCTTAAAATAACAAAACTGCAGTAGAAGTGCTAAATGACTAGTGGGCAATATTGTAGAAGCATAAATGTTGAACATATTTAAGGAGCAATTAAATCCCATCTGTAGCTATGAGGCCTACTACTGAGAGAGAAGGCTGACTGAGATAATATGCCTTAATACTTCACCCCAAAGTCACAGATGCCATTTCTATGAATGAAGTCAACATTTCCTTTGTATTAACATAAGTCCAGAAGAAAAATATATAAAATACTCTCTTGTGTAAAAGCAACAAATGACCTAAAGGCCAAATCCAGCAAGTGTGCAAAATAAATAACTCACAGATAAGCAGTTAGGTATATTTATTGAATATGTATTGAGTGTCAGATGTTGTAGATGCAAAAATGAAGACTATCCCGTCACTACCTTTAAGGAACACATAGACTTTATGGTAGAAACAGAGGCATATACAACTCTGGTGGCATAATAAAGGAGTATATTGTCAGGAGCATATAATTTGTCCCTCAAGTTCACAAGGAAAGTTGAAAAGTGGAAAAAGTGAGCTTAACATTTGATCTAGACTTTTAAAAAATAGCATAGAATTGTTCGGAAAAGAGACAGAGAGAACCAAACAAAAGGGAAGGAAGTAAGTACACAGTAAATGTATGAAATAATGAAGTCCACTGTGGAGTACTGGAACACAAAGTTGGAAAAGTATGTTGAGATTTGATTAAGAAGGGAATCAGTTTTATCCTGTAGAGATAAATGAAATGGAGTCTTATTAAGTTGCTAAGGGCTTAAGTTGCTGAGGCTGGCCTTGAACCTGTGATCCTCCTATCTCAGCCTCCCAAGTACTGAAATTACAGGCATGCGCTACCATACACAGCTCCAAGTAGCATTTTTGATTAATTTACTCATAAGTGTTAAATATGTAGTACAGAAACAGTGGACATGGAAGGGAAGGGTAAGTTCAAAAGACTGATTAAACACAATGTGTAGATTTCCTAAGAGAATAAAGGTTCCAAGACCAAAGTTAAAACAACCAAACAAATGATAATAGTTTACTTCACAGAATAGAATAGAGACTGGGCTAAGTTGTTTTGTTTTGTTTTGTTATTGAGACACTCTTCTGCAAGGAACTACCATTTCCTGTTTAATTCTTCAGACAATTTCTTGTACTATTCTGCACACAATTAAATTGCATTGTTATAATTAGATTACAGTTATTCAACACCCATTATCTTTGTGTTTGATAGGAAGTTTCAGCAAACTAAGATAAATGCATTTGAAGGACAAGTAACTTATTTTGTAAATTTTAAATATTCCTGGTAAACAAGATTTGACACTAAAGATGATATATACTTATCAAAAAGCAACTTTACAGTGCATTGTATTAAGAACACTTTTTTAAAAACTGTATCAAAATAGAGTATCATCAAATTCTGAAAAAAAATCATTTCCAATCTTTGACATATACATCCAGTGATAGCTGAATATGATTTAAAAACAAGTACTCTAAGTACTCCCTGATTTATGGAAAAAATGCAAAAAGATTAAAATTACTCTGAATTAATACTTTGGATCAATAGTTTCTGGTTTGTATTTTCCAATTCATTACAAAAAGCAGAATATGAAATAAGAGGCATGGTCGAAATAGTGCACTTCCAATAAGGTAAGATCCAGGTAGAATTACATATGATTAATGACAATGAACTTATCTAGTCTCTTATAGATGTTTTGTTTTGTTTGGTTTGGTTTGGTTTTGTTTTGTTTTGTTTTGTTTGGTTTGGTTTGGTTTGGTTTGGTTTGGTTTGGATTTTGGTTTGGATTTTGGTTTGGTTTAATTTGGTGTGGTTGAGATGGAGTCTCTCACTTAGTTGCTGGCTTCAAAGTCCTGGGCTCAAGCGATTCTCCCGCCTTAGCCTCTAGTAGCCTATAGTAGCTGAGACTATAGGCTCACAACACAATGCCAGGCTCAGATATTTTTAAATATAAAACTTGCAGGTACTTTTAGTAATTTGTCAGAACTCTTTTTTATGTTTTGTCTTACTCACTTTTCTTCCATAGCCAGTTAGATATAAACTACTTCAGCCGGGCGTGGTGGTGCACGCTTGTAATCCCAGTACTTTGGGAGGCGGAGACCAGAGGATCCGGGTTTGTGGCCAGCCTCAGCTCTCTCTCTCTCTCTCTCTCTCTCTCTCTCTCTGTCTCTGTCTCTCTGTCTCTGTCTCTCTCTCTCTCTTTCTCTCTCTCTCTCTCCCTGTCTCTGTCTCTCTGACTAGTGAGGCCTTCCGCAACTTGGTGAGACCCGGTTTCAAAATAAAGCATAAAAAAATAGGGTCGGGGTTGTAGCGCGGAGGTAGAACGCCCCTGGGTTCAATCCCCAGTACCGCAAAAAAAAAAAAAAAAGGTATAAACTACTTCAATGTCGTATTCCAAAGAACAATAAGGCCAAACTTCTGAACACTGGTGAAATGAATGGTATATCATTTTGGTTACTGTGTTTTAGGTATTTTTGACCAAACTGTTTTTGAATTCTCCAGAAATAATTCAACTCCTCCACCTTCCTACTCATATATTTACCTATCCCCTTTAAAGTTAAGGGACTGAGTTCTAAAATGTGCCCAAGTATATAAAAGCAGCTCTAGAGTGGCCTATCACAATTCAGATGAAGTGGAAATTGGTATGCATGGTGTGTGTGAAAGCCACTTTTATTTATGAAATTACTGAAACTGTATTCATGCATGCAATATAGTATTTCAGCATAATGTGTGTCCTCTACCAAGCAACTAGAATTCTAAGAGGGAATGGCTCATATAAACACTGATGAAGCAAAGATTTATTTGAAATAAAAGCCAGGGCAAACTCCCCAAGGACCTGTTCTTTGAGTATCTGTTTTACATCTCTTTTGACTTATTGCTATGAAACCTTGTGGCTAATATAGTTTAGCAAAATAGTTTCATATCCTCTGTTGATTACTAGAGTTTGTTGATCCTCATGAAAGGTTAGAGCACCAGCACATGCATTTTAGGGTGGGCATAATCACTGTATTAGAATGGGAAGGCCTTTCCAAGTACTGCAATTACAAATGCGAAGTTTAAGTGATGACGGAAACCAAGATTTCTGACCATAACAAGGATCACGCATGTTATTAATTATATAGTCATATTTCATTATTTAAACCCTTTCCTTTGAAAATTATGCTGGCTTACTAACTTTAAAGATTCATTTCATTTAATGTCTTATAAAACTCTAAAAATGAAACTAACAGTCACAAAACTCAAAGGTACTCTTAGATATTTTAATGTGTAATCATTCTTTGAATATCATATTAAACGAAGCAGGAGGAGAACTATATCACTCTTTAAAGTAATTTCCTCTAGGAATTAAAAAAATTTTCCTGTGTTTCAAGACAATGATTAAATTAACATCCTTATTAGTATGTTTCTTCTTGACTGTAAAAGAAATATTTTATACACATACATAAATATGTATGTATATGTGCATATATGTACATAGGTGATTTTTATATGAATAAATAAATATAGATGCTTTTTACTAAATTTGCTCTTTTTATAGATATCCGCAATTATGAAACCTTTTAAAAATACATAGTATTTTGTTTATTTATTTGTTTCTTTCTGGGGATTGAGCCCAGGAGTGTTTTTACCTCTGAACTAGACCCTGAACCCTATTATATTTTTTATTTTGAAATAGGGTCTCACTAAATTGCTGAAGGTCTTGCTAAGTTTCTGAGGCTGACCTTGAACCTGGGATCCTCCTGTCTCAGCCTACCAAGTACTGGGATTACAGGCATGTACCACGGTGACTGGCTATGCATAGCTTTTTTGATAAACATAAATTGTGTAAAACCTATTCCTGGAGTATAGTTTAAGTGTAGATTATATGAAAAATTGAAAAATAGACATACACATATATAAATACATAAATATTATATACTCACTCTCTCTGTATTCTCTCTCTATATAGATATTCTCTATGTGTGTATACATATATAATTTTAATCACATACACTATATACACAGAGAGACCCTATATAACAATATAATATATAATACAATATTCAATAAAGTAAGAAAGTCAAGAGTATACATTCTCACTCTATGTAAACTGAATATATACTCCACACATACAGACAGAGCATATATATTGATATAATGTATGCTACTAATATATAATATATGCTAACAAAGAAAATAATATATAGTATGTTAACATATATAATTATATAATGTATAACATACTAATAGTATGTATGTATATTGTTACATACATGTGCTTTGTTAGACATTTGTCAAACCTAGTGCCAATGATATCTTGGCTTTCCTTATAATGATTATACATTGTTTACTCATATTCAACCTCTAGTAAGTTGAGATTTTCAGAAATTAGTTTTTCCATGCTTGAAATATAGCAAAATTCCCATTTTGCAATGATGATGTTGGGATTTGATATATTGTTAATTTAGTTGTAGTAATTTTATGTGGTGTTGAGAAGTAGTCTTTTAACATTGTTACTTTAAGTTACTAAATAAAATTAGAATTTTTCCTCTCCTTCGGAATATGACAATATTCTAATTGATCTGAATATTTCATGGGCATCATTCTTATTTTTTTCACTAAGTAAAATTATGTTGAGCAATAGGATTTCACTTAATATGCCCTCCCAAGTATCCCAGGGATTTGCTGGATTATTGATATTTTCCTTTGGCACAATACTCTTAACACTACCAGGGTACTTACTTTCCAGCATAATGGTTGACACCATTCCTAGCTAAATGTAAGAGGAATAAGATAATTCTTAGGGAAATCAAGTCAAGTATCCTCACAGTTGGGTACTTGTCACTGTGTTGCAAATTATTTAATTGCTGAGGAAAATTTTGCTATTAAAAGAAAGGAAACAATCCAGGCATTGTGGCTGATGGTGGTAGTCCCAGCTACTTGGGAATCTGAGGCAGAAAGGATCCCACGAGCCCAGGAGTTCCAGAACAACCTGGACAACATAGTAAGACCCCACCTCCAAGAAAATAAAAAGAGAAAGAAAACAAAGGAAACACATATCACTTGTTTTGTTAGAACATGTGATTTTTATAAGATCTTGGCAAATCTTGTTTTCATATCTTCTAGCATCAATATTTTTCAGCTTTAAGATTAACACAATTGTCATTTCTCAGATTTCAGTTGCTAAGTTCATATCTTAGATGTGAAAATCTATCTATATAATGTATGTAAAGATAAAATGCTATAAGAAATTAAGGTGTTCCTTCAAGCTAACTTCGTGGGAATGTCGTGGACTTGCAGAAGAATTTGAATCAGACCAGTCTCCCAGTAGAGGCCCCAGTAAGAGTACAAGCTGACAGACATCATCAGTAGACTTAAGGAAACGGAGTTCATTGCAGTCATTCACATGGATTGTTTTGGAGTATTGAATCAACTCAAAGTCACATACGGAAAAGCAATTTTTAAAAACAATTTTGAAAATGGAAATACTCCAAGTGCTTTCTGAAAATGGCTTACTTATTTTAAATTTAGTCTTATGCTAAAAACATTACCATATGGTTTCTATTTTGACCTATGAGCAACACAGCTGTAATATCTCTTTATAAAACATGTGTCCTAGTTTCAGGTTTTTGGGTAGACACTGCATAATAGGCATTTTAAAGTAAAGGAGATTTTGATGATAGGATAGTTCTTTCCTTTACTGGAGGACTCTGGTATGGACACTTCTGGCACTACAGTGTTTACTGATAATATGGTCATCTTTCAGTGACATTATGAAGTCCTGACAGCTCCCAGTGTATATATTGCATTGCGGAATGTGATATTGTAGATGACATATAGCCGAGAAGGTATTCATAAGTGTATGGCTACAGCCGGAACCAGTAGGCTACAACTTCCGGGCTGTGCTTGTCCTATACACCTTCCATTTCTCAGTTATCTCTCACTGAGAGGAACAGGCTTTGCAATGTACCTAGAATTTCTCTGGAGGAGTGGTTGAACCTCATGGCAACTCTGTGACATTGGCATACCCTGGTTTTCTTCCTAGATGTGCATCTTTCTAGCTCTTCCACATATAGTATTTCTACTCCTTCTGTAATCTCAGTTTGAAAGTGTCTTCCTTAATCTCGGTTTAAAAGTGCCTTTAATCTCATTATAAAAGTGTCTTACAACTGCTTCACTCTTGTTACTTTCTCTTAGATTGACCTGGGTTCTGTTCCTTGTATTCTTTTCACAGGTGATGTATGATTCTATTACAACAGTCATCAAAATGTGTCACTATTGTTCATTTTCTTCTCTGTGTGTAAATTTCATGAGAGCAAAGATTGATTCATATCCCCTTATACCTAATAAAACTTACGACTCCCTGTATATGTTATGTTAGAGGATCAGGCAAGTGTGTACAGCAGTGGAAATGGAGTCTGGAATTGTGAAGTTCAGCTCGGTGAGTCCCCCAGAGCAGCCAGGGAAACAGGAAAGCAAGTCAAATTGAGGAAATACTTCCTTGTCAACCCAGGTAGCCCTAGAAATGTGCTATACAGTTATTGTGAAGAGGGAAACCATGCCAATAAAGAGGGCTTGAATCCCAAATAATTAAGAAAGAAACTGGATAGCTTGCCTTCCAGAAGTTCTTTAATTAATCAAACTAATATACATCCACTTGTACCCAGTATGTACTAAATTGTGAAAAAAAGCTTACTAAAATTTACTTGCCTATGATATTGTTATAATGTAATAAAAGTATAAGTTCTGATAAAAATGTAAATGGATCATAATAATGATCCATTATTGACTTCCTATGAATTTGCCCTTGCCACCTGAGAAAGTTGCCTTAGTTATATTATTTAGTTACTTAGCTCTTGAGTATTATCTTTCAGAATCTGTTAATACTTTAATCTCAAAATAATTCAATTAATTTTTAAAATAATATTAATTTAACATGTTGCCTTCTAGAGGAAAAATGATTACTTCATATACTTTAGCCAGAGTAAGAAATTGATTTTCACAATTTTTTAAATTCCAAGTCTGAAACTTAGCCAGCAGAACAAAGGTTTATTCTGCAATTTTAAGAGCCATAGGAAAAACCTATGAATTATTTTAATAACTAATATTCATTGTATGATTTTGATTATTCTGTTGTCTTTCTACTTTAAAATTCATGTTTCTAATGAGTGGTAGAAAGTTCACAGTCAATCTCAGAAATTCCACTGTGTCTCTGACCTTTCAAGAAAAAAAAGAGGAACACTGATCAATATGAAAATTTCTATTGAATTAATCTTTATAAAAATTTCTAACTTAATTCCAAGGAACTGACAAATGTTATATTCACAGATTTCTTACATACATTAAAATAATTCACTGTGAACTTAAAGGAAATAGCAAATATATTTAGTGAATTTTTAGACAGTAAGCAAAAGTAGATGCTATTTGAATTTGCTGAGGAAGTTTATTGAATTATCACATAAATTTTTCTAAAGTAACAATTTCTTGTCTCCTTCAAATAATTCATATGTAGTTTAGCTTGTAAGTGGTAGTTTAGGCTAGGTGTTTCCATGTCATTGATCATAGTCAGCGGGCTAACTCTATCTCCTACTGTGGTTGATAATAAGGTCACAGCCTCTGGCCACAACTTTCAAAGTGTGGCTATAGATATTTGTAATACCAGCTCAGTATGCCAGTGGTAAATAAAAGAATAAGGCAACAGACATGGGGCTTGACCATTAGAATTACCATTTGGTAATTCTACTTGTTAGTCATTGATGGATGCTGTTGCCTATTTCATAGACTAATGTACATGCATGTATACCGTGATTTCTGCTGGCAAGAAAACAAAGAACCATGTCTGTTTCTCCTTTTTTCTCTTTTCTAAAACCTTACTCCAAAATCATTTAAATACCTGGGTACCTAAGTATATTGTAACAAGATAAATTTGAAGAATTTGGCTAAAAAATGTATTTTTAATGTCCTTTTGACAATTCCTTTTAGTTCTATAATTGCACAAAACCAAGAATGGGAAAGCAGGGTGGCTAGTCACAGGCTTGGTTTCTTACAGGCTGCAGTTTGACCACACACCTGGGGTCTGCTTCTCAGAATTAAGCCACCCGCATTTGCGCATACCGTGTAGATTGAGAAGAATATTCAGAGAGACAAGAAAAGAATCACCATGCTACAGCCAAAGCCCTGGTCAAGGCCAGCATTCACTGTCAAGAAGGGAATCAGATTGCTATGGTCTGAGTGTGACCCCTCTGCACCCATGCCCTCAGCAATGTGTGTCCAAATATATTGGGGTTGTTCTGTGTTCCCCACTGACCCGTTAGCCTTGTTTATGTCTTAATGGATGAATGTACTCCCTTTCAGAGAGGGCACTTGTGGGTCAAGATGGTTTTCTGAAGATAATATATATATATATATATATTTTTTTTTTTTGAAGTACTGGGGACTGAACCCAGGGGCATTCTACCTCTGAGCTACACCCCCAGCCCTATTTTTTATTCTTTATTTTGAAACAGGGTCTCACTAAGTTGTGGAGGCCTCACTAAGTAGCTGAGGCTGGCCACGAACCTGGATCCTCCTGTCTCAGTCTCCCAAGTACTGGGATTACAAGTGTGCGCCACTACACCCAGCTTGAAGATGATATTTAAACATCATACATGGTTGTGGATATACATGGAAAATAATGCTCAATGAAATTACATTATATAAAATCTCAATTCTTCCTTTTTTTCAGATGAGTGTTCATTGCTATAATCATTTTCTTCTAATGATCTTATGTTGGAGCTGTCACTTAAGGGGCATAAGTAAAAGTAAAATTCTAAAGTATTTTCCTCATTTCTTAAAAGAGGATGCTTGGCATCCCATCTTAGGAACTCTGCCCTTCTAATAAACAGGTGCTACTAGGTGTAGGTAAATTAGGCATATCATAGAATATTTGTACATGCCATGAAAAATTCCTCACCCCTCAGAAGGCCTTACTTTATTTGTTTTGAAAGGCTTTTAGTCTCAATGAGAAATCACCACCTAAGCTTTAAATATATGACAGACATAATAAAACAAGTTAAATATACAGTCAGGTATAGAAAACTGCTAGGTATTTTTACTTAAAAGTTGGGTTTAGAAGAAAGTAATCATAAGTGCTGTATTAATGACTTGGGGATTTAGAAACAAGAAGTGGAAAATATATGAAGTGGCAGCACCTTTGACTGTGCTGCTGATGTTAGCCCAAATACTGTGCATCTTTACCCAGCTACATAGCTGGTTCATGGTTGCACATAAGAGTTAAGCTCAGTACCAAAAAACAGTAGGGGAAACTGCTGCTTTTATGTTTTTACATGAATTTTCAACACATGACCTCATTACTCAAGCAATGGTATTGTCTAGCTATATTCCATGCTTACATTGTTTGGGTGAGAATATGAGCCAAATGCCTGTGTATTAAGAACCCAATCGCAAACCAGCAATCCTACCCTGCTTCCAGTTTTGTCCTCCAAACCATCATTCAGTGACCATGTTGATGATCAAATGGGATGTGTTACAGAGAGATTCTACTGGAAATTGCTATCTTATATATTTATTTTATTAATTTATTTTTGCAGTACTGAGGATTAAGCCCTGGGGTACTTTCCCACTGAGCTCCCCAGCTCTTATTTATTTTTATTTATTTATTTTTGCATGTTACTTGGGAATGAACTCAGGGATATTCTACCTCTGAGATACACTCCCAACCCTATTTTTCATTTTTATTTCGAAACACGGTATCACTAAGTTGTTGAGGCCAGCCCTGAGCCTGCAATCTCAGCCTCCCAAGTGCTGGAATTACAGGGGTACATTGCCACACCTGGCCTTATTTTTTTATTTTGAGATGGTGTGTCACTTTTGAGGAAGTGTGTCGCTAAATTGCCCAAGCTGGCCTTGAACTTGCTATCCTCCTGCTTCAGCCTCTAGAGTCACTAGGATTAAACGCATAAGCCCAGCCAGTTGCTACCTTATTAATAAACTTTACAGGAGAAAACTGGTTTGTTTCAGGCAGCATAAATTTTCATCATCAACATCAAATTGTTTTCATAATGAAAATACAGATTTTGTTGCTTGTCCCAGTCACGTAAAGTGCACACCTAAAGAAAATATCACACTTCGACGTCACTCTAGAAATGATAAAATCAGTGGAAGGTACATTTCTCCTTCTGTTAACAATAAAGTAATAAGGTGACAATGTCATGAAGTAACTAGGAATTCTCAGGTACATAGATTGAATATATTCCCTTTAATGAAATTTAGTAACTTAGTTTCCTTGTTCTTTAAAACAATTTCAGGGAAATTTGTCAAAATTAATTAAGTTGTGCCACCAAGCAACTAATGCTCAAATTTAGTTTCCTTGTTTTAGATAATAAGTGATATTTTCCCCAATAACAAACTTGAATTAATTTAAATAGCTAAAACAGTCATGTGAGAACTGGTTATATCTTAATCTAAAATGCCAGAGATTCTATTCTTCACTATTGATATTTTTGATAATTTGGTCTGTTACCAAACAACTTCTTTGTTTCTTTTCCTTTTGTCTAGTGAATCTTGCTTAAAGTAAGATTAGTACTTGCAGCTGAAGTTCTGATTTTTAAGTTTTTCCATTGATGATCTCACTCCTTTGGACAAAATTCTGTGAGCTTTCTGCGAAAAGTGATTCTATAGCCACACATAAATATTTATAATATGACAAACTGATCATATACCAAAATATCATTTTCTCAGCAGTGTTTAAGAAAATTGTATAGTCTTTAGAAATGTTTGGCAATACTTATTTTTATTATTTTATTGGTACACTGTAATTGTATATGATAGATTCATAGTGATACATTCATATTTTAAAATAATAAAAATTAGGGAAATAGTGTTGGGGTGGGATGTGGAAACGAAACTCTTTGGTTTTGCTTCTTAGCAGTCAGAACTTTTTTAAAAAGGAAACTTGATATTTTGTGGAATCCAACCTCCTCTCCTGTTACCAAATAATCCATCAACAGATCTCCATTACTAGAAGTCACTACTGGGAAGAGTCAGGGCTGCTAACGCTTGCTTTTTAGTTGGCTCAGCTGGTAACTGTTTCCTCTTTCTTTTTTCCTGAAACAGATGCCTACAACAGAATTGTTGTCAGTTTCAAAATTAGTAGCTGATTATTTTACAGGAGATAATTCGCACAGAATATGTTCATAGAAATAGTTTAGTAATGCACAAAGTGTGGTATTCCTATCAGACTGGATTAAAAAATGAAATACAGATTTTGCTCATTAAAATGTTTTTATGTAAGCAGTAAAATACTTGAAACCACATAATTCCATGATGTTTGGAAAATATGAATGGCTGCACTTCTGCAGCAGTACCTTCCTCCCTCTTAGAGTGCTATCCTGTGCCAGGAGCTAGGCTAGGCCAGAAGCTGCAGAGAAGAGAGCAAAAGCATGTCTTTCCTCAATGACAGCATTCCTAGCTTGATAGGCCAACAGTTTACATAAGGAAGGGGCAGGGTAATTTGGGAATGCTGTCCCAAGGGATTTGGCAAGTGATGGGATATCTCCAGTGGGATCTAAGTTGTCACTGATTAGAGATGCTCAGAAGACTTTCCAAGTAGAATTAAAGCTCAGCTAATAATATGCATAAAGAATTTATACTAGCACCATCCCCATGGTGTGTCATAACTGTGTCCTGCATACTAGTCTTCTTGAGAAAGAACTAGACATGATTCCAATACTGTATTATTACTTGAATAAAAAGTAGTGTTAATCAAGGTTCCACTTTGCAAATGCTTCAGGATCCAAACCATAGAATCCTACATGCTCAGATGTATTATAGAAAGGGTTAGAAGACAAGAAGAGTAAATAGTTATACAACTACTGAAATGACTAACCTCTTCAAAATAATTCAAGGTGACAAATGTAAAGTAAGTTCAAAATAGATTTATGAATGCCCTTCTCGTCTCTACCATGATATATTGTAGGTTTGGCATTTCCCTTATTCTAACTTTCTCATTTAACTTGGTGTTCACAGGAAATAAGTCTTGGATTTCTCACTGTGACAGAGTGTGATAATGAGGAGGCATACTGTGACTGCAAATAGATTAGGTGGGGACCAGGGAAAGGGTACTTACTGGAAAATAGAAAAGATAGAAAAAAATTAAAGACAAACTAGAAAAATTATCTTCATTTGTTTTATTCTTTGGGATCTATGTAATAAGAAAACTTTGAGGATTGGTGTCTTTTTTTATATCTTTAAGTAACCCTGAGCCCAGAATGTTACAAGAGCAAACACCAGCCTGGTGGGAAAGCGATGCTGTGGCAGACAGAAAGCTATTAAAATGTGATGCTGGCCAGACTGGCCAGCAGATGAGGGTGACATCTAGCTTTTCTCCCACTGTCCACGGTTTAGGGGATGACTGCATTATTCAAGCTCTGTGACTCATGAGGGTATGAACTGCTTGGGGGAATTCTGCAACCCCTGCATGCTCTGGACCTTTCAATACTTAGGGTTGACTGGGGACTTTCTAACCAAGTTGCAGGGTGATGATATTAGGGAACATTCCTATAGCTTGTTCTTTATTTTATTATAGCAACACATTGCAAAGTAGTTTCATAGTCTCTCTCAACTTCCCCCACCTTTTACCCTAAAGGAAAGTCTAGAATTGACCACAAATATGTATATGTATGATCAAACAACTGTACTTTTTACTTCAGGTTTATTTAAAATAGCATTAGAACACTATAATTCTCCATAAAATAAATAGGAAGTATTTTAAAATGTTGAAAAAGGTGAGACAACAGGTATAACTGCTTGGAGAAGTCTAAATGCATTTGTAAAGCACTGAAGATTTTCATTTCAGGCATAGGATGAGTTGTTGTGTCTCACTGGTAAGACCAAATATAATATGACTCTGATATGGTATGATATATGATATGATATAAGTTCTGGATCAGGAATGGATAATTTAAAAAGCTATAGCTGTATTGAAAATACTAAAACATAATTGTCATATAAAATATAAGTATCTTATATAAAACTAATAAATATATATGAAAATATTTCAGTGGTCCCTGATATAATCTAATTAAATTTTTCATTTTATACAAGGCGCTAATGAGGCCCAGATTTGTTCAAGAATAGATACTCACTTAATGGCACAGCCAGTTTCTGATTCCAGGAGCAACTCTCTTTCTACCAATCCCTCTATACAACAGTGTAGCTTTATATCAGTATGATAATATTTATGTCATTTTCTCATTCCTTTTTGATGTCTGATTTTTAATATAATACCTTTTATATTATACCTTCAATATTATATATTACCTTTGTAGTCTTTCAAAGTAATATTCAGAAGTGAATGTGTTCTTATTTATATAAGTTATCACAGATCTTGAGCTGTTTCTGGCTTGTGTTTCCTGGACAAAGATAAAAGAAGATTATTTTTCACAGACAACAAGAGGAAATAACTAAATAAACTGCCTTTCCAGCTAAGGATTTATAGCACAAATTCTAAGCCTGAGTTTTTAAATAATTCTAAAATAGAATTCCAAAATGTTTCAACTCTAAAAGAGATATCACACATTCTATAGCTGGGTTTTGAAGCATTTCATTTAATTTAAGTTCATTTATCTGTTCAGGCTTTCAGCTGACATCTGCAAAGCAAAATCAAGATCTCTTCTAGAAAATTGATTGATGGTGTGCCATATTATTTGTAAAGCTCAAACCATCTACATATGAAATATTTTATTTTAAATGAAATTTGAAACAAAATAAGGAACTCTAAAAATGTGTTTGGTTAGAGAACATGTGAAATTTATATTGTATCTAAATATCATTCTAAGTTGGTAAAAGGTTATAGAAATAAAAAAGTCTTCTGTTTTAAATATTGCATTGTCTACATTGGTTTAAATAATTTTGCTAGAAAGTTAAATGCGGATGACACAATGTTAGAAAAAAATGTCACCATTTTATGATTTGCTGAAATTGTTCATTGGCATTTTGTTTTCTCTTGTACATATTTATTATTCTAGTCAAAGCAAATATTTATGAGGTTATATTTGAGGAAACTGCCAGAGAATATATTCAAAGTATCTACAGTGTTGATGAGTTATAGTTGAATCTCTGGAATTTCAAAAAATAATATCCATTTTAAATTTAAACTAATTGCATCCTTATAAATAAATAAGAATCACATCACTTGTGGTATTGCAAATCTTAATATTTAATTTGACATGTTTTCTCTAGTGTTTCAGGTATAATAAGTTAACTAATGATAAAAGTATAAGTTGGATTTACTTCTGATCAAAATAGAATTTTAATATGTTAATTTGCAGTATCTATTTGGTACTTAGCTATTTGTTGGCAGTTTAAGTAATATAATGTTAGTTTTCATCAAAATCCCTGATTTCTCTCATTTCTCATATAGAAACCACCCTACTACATTTCTGTTCTCCTTCCTGATTATAAATAGGGGTAGAAAACTAATGACTAACAATGTTAATTCTAGTCTACTGACCTATTAAGAAAAACTTAAAAATGAAACTAGTTGCCAACATTTAAGAATAATGGGATTTCAAATAGAAATTCCACTTTCTAGCAATTTATTTTAAAATCAGAATATCTGGCAATAACAGACCTTTATTTCTTCATGAAAAAGATAAGGCATAGTGGAATTGGGCTTTCTTACTGGTCTGGGCATTGCTACCCTATCCTTTACAGCCCCATGCACTCCTTCATCTCCTCCATCCTGACACCAGTTGGAAGCACTCATCTTAGTCTCTGACTTTATCCAGCTCTTTAACCATTAGTTTCATTATTCTGTTTTTTGGGATTAGAATGACGTATAAACATATATGGTAATTGGTTAAGACATTTAGAAGTAGAGAATACTTTGCATATCATCTAATCGAGGTATCATTTTAAACTAATGATAGGAAGAAGTTCTTGAGCAGATTGACTTATTAAGATGATAGATAGATGATAGATAAATAAGTAGATAGTGTGTGTGTGTGTGTGTGTGTGTATGTGTGTGTGGGGGGGCACCTTGGTCCCAAATATACATCTTTTGACACCAACTTAAGAAACCAAATGTTACATCTTTGCAGAAAGTTAGGCAGCATCTCACCAATAGGAAGTTCTTTTCAGACAATGTGCTAGTAAATGTTTAACAATGAGCTCTCTGGGAAAACAAATAAACCTGATTTTGTAACCTGTGCTGATTTTCATAGTGTAAATTCTCCCATTGTCCAATTTCAAGTTAACTATGAGAAATCAACCATCTTACAAAATTCCAGAAAATTTGACGAAAGTTTTGTGACTTAATCAGGGCCAGCTCCACCACAGCAGAATAGATACACAGTTCAGGGAGATTCTTGTGTATGTTAGGTGAAGAAAAATTGAAACCGTTAGCATACAGCCTTATTAAATGATATCCTTTCTATCACACAGAGAACTCTATCAGAAATATCTGTCTCATTTATTAGAATATTTTCTTTTTATTATAACTGTCATCATAGTTTAGATTGGCTAATGCAAATGCACTGGCAACAGTAATATCTATAAAAGCAAAATCAATAGCTTTTATTTAATTCATCTCTTCTGGTTTATTATACTAATCAAATGTAAGCATGTATAATAGATATTTTATATGATAATCCTTAAAAAGGAGGCTCTAAGTGTTATTGACTGAAGAAAAAGTACTGAAATTATTCACCCTGCTATTGAGCTAGGTTGGGCTAAATGCTTTTGAATAGCATTCAAATTTTATAGTGTTGTCAGAAATGGATATTCATTCTAAACCTACTATTATTTACCTAGATTTTTATCTTTTTTAAAAAATGTAAAAATTCATTACCTTATTGGTAATAGTTGTATCATAGCCCAATTTATATACATACTGTAATTTCCCTATTATAAATGCATGGAGGAGTCAGGCATGGTGGTACACGCCTGTAGTCCCAGTATTTGGGAGGCTGAGAGACAGATGGATCTCAGGTTCAAGGCCAGCCTCAGAAACATAGCTAGGTCCTCAGCAACTTAGTGAGAACCTATTTTAAGATAAAATATAAAATAGGGCTGGGTGTATAGCTCAGAGTAGAATGCCTCTGGGTTCAATCCCAGTACCATAAATAAATAAATAAATAAATAAATAAATAAATAAATGAATAAATGAGAGAATTTTGACAAGGTTTAAATTTTTCATTTTTATTCTAGAAATGTGGTAGCCATGACACTGATTCCCCCAAGTAAGGCATACATTTACTTACATAATTGGAAAATTTTGATTTCTTAATGACTTAGCCTAAAAACCAAGATAGTATTAATAAAAATGATTGCAACTTATCTGAGGAAGTAAAACACATTGTCATTTCCTTTAGTCATAAATATATAGAAAGACATATAATTTGTAAGACAAATTTCATATTAAAAACAAAATGTTTTCATTTATAGTATATGCTAATATATTATAACAAGTATTATATATACATGCATTTATATATACACATTTGTGTGTATGCATATTTATTTTAAACTTAATATATACATATATAAGTTGTTGAGCATCTAGTTTGATCTCTAATTTCAGAACTCTAATGAAGATTTTACTGAACTAATTGCTAATACACATTAAGATTCATTTCTTTTTTATTTCTAAATACGAAAAGATGTTTGTGTGCAATGTAATGCTCACTTTTTAGTGAGCATTAACTTAATGCTCAAATTGAGCTTATGTTAATGGCCCAACTTTTTAGGGGAAATCTCACTTCCCCTGTGATGTTTTATGGTACCTCTTCACTATCAACTCAGAGATCTTTTAGGTTAGGAAATGCAATATTGTATTTTCTCTTTTCACAATGAAAAAGAACCTCAGAAACAAAGCGAATCAGAACCAAATCTTTGCAACAATACTTAAGATCATACATAGATCATCACTATTCTCTAGCAGTTTTAATCTTTTTTTCTGGTTCATTTATTGGTGCATTGTAATTATACATTTTGTTATATGTCAGTTTTAATCTTTTAATCAAAGAAATGGCTTAGTAAAAACTGTGATGTCATGGCAGTGAACAGGCAAAATAAAATAGTTTCTGTTTAATCCTGTACCTCCTCATCCTCATGGTGGAACTTGGTTCCACCCTAACCAATATATCTCAGATATTTCATCCTTGTGCATGAAGAAGACTTGCCCAGTGCTCCAGAATTCCCAGGTGTTACAGATGGAGAATATCCCCATTCGTTTCCATTGACTTTCCTGTCTGGATGAGAGAAGCCATAAGATAAGGCAAATAGAACATTTGATTTAGGGAAAGCAAGGAAAGGTAAGATTTGCTAATGAATATTCAAATACTAGTATCAGATTGCTATTGATCACAAGATTTATATATTCCATTTATTTATTGTCTGCAAAAAGACTGGCAAAATGGAAAAATTGTGTGTGTGTGTGTGTGTGTGTGTGTGTGTGTGTGTATTAGCACTAAGAAGAAAATTCCCTAGACTGCCTATGAGTAAAGTCAATAGTCATAATAAGTCGCATGGGAGTATCTTTTATCTGGAAATTGGTAAGAATGTCTCCAAAGTATTACATTTTAATGTCAGCACAGAACAGTAGCAATTTTTCGATGGATTTTATTACTTCCTTTTTTTTTTTTTTATTGGTGCATTGTAATTATACATTTAATAGGTGTTAGGCTATAAGAGTCATACATGCACACATTGCCCAATTTGCCCTCCCTCAAATCCCACCCCGTTCCCTCCCCGTTCCCTCCCTTTAGTGCTTTGCACAGTGATTTGAGTTTTATAAGTTTGGATGTATACCTCCTGCGTTTTAGTGTGTTACCCTCC
>PVJS01017759.1:0-26801 GCA_004027185.1 Glis glis
CCCGGCCCTATTTTTTTTTATACTTTATTTTGAAACCGGGTCTCACGAAGTTGCGGAGGGCCTCACTAGGTAGAGAGAGAAAGAGACGGAGAGAGAGAGAGAGAGAGAGAGAGCAAGCTGAGGCTGGCCGTGAACCCGGATCCTCCGGTCTCCGCCTCCCAAAGAACTGGGATTACAAGTGTATGCCACCACGCCCGTCTCTTGGCTTTTTATTTTTATTTTGAAACAGTCTCACTAGGTTGATGAGAATCTCGTTACTTGCTGAGACTGTCCTCGAACCTGCGATTCTCCTAAGTACTCCCAAGTACTGGGATTACAGGTGTGCACCACCAAGTCTGGCTGTTATTTTTTATTTGGAAACAGGGCCTCCATAAATTGCTGAGGCTGGCCTGGAACCTGTGATCCTCTTTTCTCAGCCTCTCAGGTACTGGGATTACAGACAACCGCTGCCAGGCCCAGTCTCCCTTTTCACGTCATTGATTCATTATCTGTATTGATCTAGGTGATTAAAATATGATTTTCCTGTTGTTCCATTTTCAACGGTATTGGTCATCTGGAGCAAAGGTTGTTAGAAGAGCTACATATTTCATGCCTGCTTCATCCCATATCCATCTTGCAGCAGAGTGTGGAGACGGTGAGTTTAGTTAAAATGGTTATAGTAGAGCCGGGTGTGGCGGCCAGCACTCTTGTAATCCCAGCACTTGGGAGGCTGAGACAGGAGGATCGAAGGTTCGCGACCAGCATCAGTTAGGCCCTCCACGACTTAGTGAGACCCTGTTTAAAAATAAAGAATAGCCGGGCGTGGTGGCACACACTTGTAATCCCAGTACTTTGCGTTCAACCTCCGGTACCGCAAAATAAATAAATAAATAAATAAATAAATAAATAAATAAAAATAAAGAATAAGCCAGATTTGGTGGCACACGCTTGTAATCCCAGTATTTGGGAGGCTGAGACAGGAGGATCACAGGTTCGAAGCCAGCTTCAGCAACTTAGCGAGGCCCTCTGCAACTTAGTGAGACCCTGTTTCCAAATAAGAAAATCGGGTTGGGGGTATAACTCGGAGGTAGAATGCCTCTGGGTTCAATCCCCAGTACCCCCCCAAAAAAAAATCAAAGTAAAGAATAAAATAGGGCTGGGGGGTATAGCTTGGAGGAGGTAGAATGCCCCTGGGTTCAATCCCCAGAACCACACACACACACACAAATGTTTATAGTATATGAACTGGTAAATTTCTGACAACTTTATTTATTGTTCTGGGGATTGAACCCAGAGGCAGTCTATCTCTGAGTTATACCCCACCCTTATTTAAAAAAATTATTAATTAATTAATTAATTTTGTGTGTTATTGGGGATTGAACCCAGGGGCATAGTTCAACTCCAAGCTACACTCCCCCAGCCCTATTTTATTTATTTATTTTTTTTTTTTGGTACTGGGGATTGAACCCAGGGGCATTCTACCTCCGAACTACACTACCAGCCCTATTTTTTTTTCTTTTTTTTTTGCGGTACTGGGGATTGAACCCAGGGGCATTCTACCACTAAGCTACACCCCCAGCCCTATTTTTTATTCTTTATTTTGAAACAGGGTCTCACTAAGTTGCAGAGGGCCTCACTAAGTAGCTGAGGCTGGCCGCAAACCTGCAATCCTCCTGTCTCAGCCTCTCAAGTACTGGGATTACAAGCGTGCGCCACCACGCCTGGCCCTATTTTATTTTTATTTTGAAACAGGGTCTTGCTAGGTTGGTGAGAGTCTCGCTATTTGCTGAGGCTGTTCTTGAACCTGTGATCTTCCTGTCTTAGCCTCCCAAGTACTGGGATTACAAGCGTGCGCCACCACGCCCGACTCCTTTTATTATTTTTATGTGTGTGGTACTGGGGATTGAACCTAGGGACATTCTACCTCCGACCCTACAACTCGAGCTCTGTTTCATTTTTATTTTTTATTTTTAATATTTATTTATTTATTTAGTGGTGCTGGGGCAATGGATTGAACCCAGTGGCATTCTACCTCCCTAACCTTCCCAGCCCTATTTTATTTTATTTTTTTTAATTTTATTTTGTGGTACTGGGGATTGAACCCAGGGACATTCTACCTCCGAGCTACACCCACAGCTCTATTTTTTATTCTTTATTTTGAAACAAGGCCTCACTAAGTAACTGAGGCTTGCCAGGAACCTGTGATACTCCTGTCTCAGCCTCCCAAGTACTGGGATTACAAGCATGCGCCACCATACCTGGCTCTTATTTTTATTTTGAATCAGTTTCTCTAGGTTAATGAGAGTCTCACTACTTGCTGAGGCTGGCCTTGAACCTGCGATCTTCCAGTCTCAGCCTCTTAAATACTGAGATTACAAACCTATGCCACCACACCTGGCTATTTTTATATATTTATGTATTTATTTATTTTTGTGATACTGGGGATTGAACCCAGGGTTGTTCTACATTTGAGCTACACCTCAAGTCCTAGTTTATTTATTTATTTATTTATTTTTGTGGTACCGGGGATTGAACGCAGGGGCGTTCTACCTCCGCGCTACGCCCCCGGCCCTATTTTTTATACTTTATTTTGAAACCGGGTCTCACGAAGTTGCGGAGGGCCTCACTAGGAAGAGAGAGAGAGAGAGAGAGAGAGAGAAAGAGAGAGAGAGAGAGAGAGCTGAGGCTGGCCACGAACCCGGATCCTCCGGTCTCCTCCGCCTTCCAAAGTACTGGGATTACAAGCATGCGTCACCATGCCCGGCTTATTTTTTTTAATTTTGAAACAGGGTCTCTCTGGGTTGAATCCTGAGTACCAGGAAAAGACATACAAATAAAACCAGAGAACACCCTGGAATCTCACTACACTTTTAACCTTATTTTACAAATGAGGAAACTAGTGCTCAGAAAGGTTAACATTTGTAGCCTTCTGTGGTGGTGCATGCCTGTAATTCCAGTACCTGGGAGACTGAGATAGGAGGGTCACAGATTGGAGGTCAACCTCCACAATTTAGCAAGTCCCTGTCTCAAGATAAAAAATAGCTGGATGTGTTGGCACACGCTTGTAATCCCACTACTTAGGAGGCTGAGACAGGAAGATCGCAGCCTCAACAAGTAGTGAGACTTTCATCAACTTGGTGAGACCCTGTTTCAAAATAAAAATTAAGGCTGGGCATGGTGGCACACCCTTGTAATCCCAGTACTTGGGAGGCTGAGATGGGAGCATTGCAGGTTCGAGACCAGCCTCAGCAATTTAGTGAGACCCTGTTTCCAAATAAAAAATAAAATCAGGCTGGGTTATAGCTCGGAGGTAGACTGCCCCTGAGTTCAATCCTCAGTACCATAAATAAATAAATAGCCAGGCATGGTGGTGCACAGTTGTAATTCCAATACTAGGGAGTCTGTGACAAGAGGATCGCAGGTTTGTGGCCAGCCTCAGCTACCTTAGTGAGGCCCTCCATAATTTAGTGAGACCCTATTTCAAAGCAAAATAAATGAATAAATAAATATAAAAATAAAAAAATTAGATAGGGCTGGGGGTGTAGCTCAGAGGTAGAATGCCCCTAGGTTCAATCCCCAGTAACTAACACACACACACACACACACACACACACACACACACACACACAAACTAATAAATAAAAATAAAAAAATAGAGCTGGGCATGGTGGTGTAAGCCTGCAATCCCAGTACTTGGGAGGTTAAGACACGAGGAGCGCTGCTTCCAGGCTAGCCTCAAAAACGGTGGAGATTCAAACCCAGATTTCTCCCTTGAGAGCCCAAGCTGGTACCATACTCCACTGTGACCTGGTTGTTATTTACATGATCCTAAGGAGGATATTCTCTGGCTAGATTTGTCTGATGGCTTTTTTTTGTTTTTGTTTTTTTAAGGTTTTGGAAATTTAGGCTCAGCCTTTAATAATGGAAAGCGTCCAACCCAAACCAGTAGTATGCCTCATGCTGTTGTGGTAAGCACATAAATGTATGATCATGCCTTCTAAAACAGAGGCGCTTCTCTCTGGCTCTTCATGAAAGCCCATGGGGAGGGTTGTTAACCAAGACTGTGCAGAATACAATCCTCCCAGTGCCTGGAAGGGGGCCATGCAAAGAGGAATGTCGTGCAATTTTTATGGAAATACTTAAGACTAGGAAAGACATCTGCCTTGAAGAGATATGCATGACATGAGAAGGGGTAATCCATCAACTGCCTGCACTCCTTTACCCAAGACTTTCCTATTATGATCTTGTAAACAGTCATTCCTGAGTCCTCCAAGTGTGTCTGCATTTGTTGCTGGGATAGATTTACCCAGACAGGTGGAAGAGTCATGACTTAAGGGTTATAAACAGCTGCAGAGGCCCGCGCTGCTCTGATAGTCTTGGTAGACCGGAATGAGGCCATTCCCGTTGCCGGGCATGAACCAACTTTAGAACAGGCCCCCAAATTGGAAGGTCTGTAATTTTTGGTCCAACTCATGCACCACCCATTACAGCTAAATAGCAACAATAAAATGCAAGGAATTTCGAGTCATTGAAGAAAGGATCATCTTGGCTTGCGTTCTGTTGCTGGCTCATGGTTTTACTGCTTTGGAACTCTTAGGTTCCAAACACACAGTAGGTATTCAATAAAAATAAACGTCGACTCGTAGCAGTAACTTTCATCCCTTAAGGAAGGTGCCCTTACTGCCCTACCATAAAAGTAAATGAGGGAACGGTAACGATGGCAAATCTGACCCAGGCTTGCGGGTTCTAACTCTCCCAGAGCGAACTTTTCCCTCTATCAGGTAACTTTTTTGAAGCGACTGTGAGCACGACTTGTACCGAGCAGCAGCAGCTTCGCCTGCTGTCCAATCATCGCTGAGATTCTGGGGTGGGGGAGGGGATAACGTCCCTGGACCTTCCTTGTCCAGGAAGGGGGCGGGCTTAGGCCGAGCCGTGGCCACCGCAGCCCGTCCTGACACCGCACCGTGCTTGGCACTCCAGCAAGCCAATAGAAACAAAAAGAGCTATTTGAATCAGCCAATGCTGGCGGGGCGGGGGCGGGGCTTGAGAACCCTATAAAGGCTGTGGCCGGTGAGCCAGACGGTGGCGGAGGCTCCTGCAGCGGTGTCCGGGTGTAGGTCTGGAGCTCCCCTGCGCCCCTCGGGTCCGACCCATTCAGCGTTCTGCTCCCGCGCCAGGCTACCTCGCTCCTCGGCGCCATGACCACCACCACCACCTTCAAGGGTGTGGACCCCAACAGCAGGAATAGCTCCCGGTGAGGCGGCGGGCGGTGCCCGAGCCGCGTGGGCTGAGGGGCCGGGGCGGCTGTCGCGGGCCGGGCGGGCCGGACTCCGATCGTTGGCGGTAACGTGCCCGCGGCTCGGCTCTCCTGCGCGGCGGGCAGCGTGGCTCGGCCGCGGACGCCGCTCGGAGCCGCCTCGGGGCGATCCCGGCGCGCCGGCCCCGCCCGGATCCCGCTGCTCCCCATTCATTCCTCCCACGGAGCGGGGGCCGGGGCCGGGGCCGGGGCCGGGGCCGGGGCGGCTGTCCTCGCTGCACGGCGGGTTTTAGTCATTCGGAACGTGCGGCCGGGTCCGCTTCCTGCGCTCTGCGGCGAGCTGGCCCAGCCCCAGGTGGTGGTCTTGGCCCCTGGGTGCTCGGGGGACCTCTAGGGCGTCGCGGCGAGCCCCATTGTCCTACCCCAGGCCACGCGCTCCTGTCTGTGGCCCGGGGCATGTGCTGCCCGGGGCTGGGCTCAGCGATCGGATCCTGTGACCCAGTCTGCCGGGTCCGGCAGGCTCCCACACTCGCGGTGCCCCCACTTTCTGCCCAGGCCCGCCCGGCAGGTGCATTTGTGCTCGGGCGGGGCTGGTCATGCTGACCCTTAACTCCCGTTCGGGACCCAACCGCCCGTCCCCTCCTCGAAGTGCCTCCCCTCTGCTAACAAAGGAGAGACCCGTCTCCTCCCCCTCCCCGCGCCCACCTCCGAGCGCCAGGGAGAACCCGCCAGCCCGAGTGGGTTTTGTGCGCTCGAGCCTTCGGACCTGGGTCTTCGCATCTCACCTTCTTCACATCCTCCTTTGACGGGTGTCAAATGAGTTCCTCGCTGGCCCCGGGTCCCTTGCTGGAGGAGGTTTCCAGTTCTTGGGCGGGGCCGGAGACATCCATTGTCTCTTCTGTAGGATCTCCACCTGGGAAGCTGGGTCCTTTATTACCACTCAGCCCACTGCATTTTGGGGAGAGGGCACTGGGCTCGGGGGTTTGGACTGGGATCCTTTCCCAAGCCCGTGCTGAACTTGGTGGAAGGGTCTGGGTTCTGTGGGAGGCGTTCACATTGTCTCAGCTAAATGCACTCTGTTCTCTAAGGTGGGTTATGGGCACGTCTGAGATCTTGCGTAAGGCTTGGAGGAAGCTTAGATTCCACTTTTTCTGGGCATCTGTTCTTGGTTGACCACGACCAGCAGTGATGTGTGGCCAGCCTTGGGGTCCTGGCCAAATGGCACAAAGGGAGCCATTTTGTGGGGCTAAGAAGACAGGCGTGAAATAGCAATCAATATCTCACAGGGGTTAGAGAACTTGGGAACAAAAAGCACGCCTCAGCAAAGGAGTCTTCGGAGGAAGCATTGGAAGCCACATTTCTTTTCAACTACTTTCACTTTTACAACGTAGAAAAGAACGGGTAAAATTGAAAGAACTAAATTAGAGCTTCCTGGGAGGGCTTGGGGACCTTGAGTAGTATAGACCTAAAAAAAATACTGGTCACTCCCTCTTCTGTTGTCATCCTTCCAATGAGATAATTTTTTTCCCCCAGAGGACACAGGCAGATTGAGGCTTGGTTTTTTCATTTTGTGTGATGAGGTCAACTTTCTCCTGGTCAGACTTCAGTTGGCATGACAATGTGTAATCTGGGGTTCTAGCCTTGGGGTTGAGTTGAGTTGGGTGCTTTGTCAAGAATTTCAGTATCCAGGTCAAATGTATCCTCTGGCTTGTTTTTTCATATGTATACTTGAAATGTGAGACATAAGTAATTTTTGGTTTTCAGATAAATGTTTTGATTCACCTTTGCCGTCAGTTCCCCTCCAATCTTGTGATCTAGGTACTATAGCATTGTTATTTTTATTTACTTCCCTTTTCCTTCTTCGGTAATCTCACCAAATTCTCCTAAACTTCTTTTCTCCAGTAACATTCTCCTGGCTGTGTAATCTCATTATAAATTTAGTATGGTAGGGAATGATAGCAAGATCATATGGGAACTCCGGGATGTAAAGAGAGAAGAAAGGAGTAATTCTTTTTAATTGTTATCTATAGCACGTTTTTGTTGAGTCTTAAATAGGTAATCTTTTACTTAGTTATCATGTGTGTGGTTGGGAAAGAATAGTAAAAAATAAAATTGAAATACTTTCAGTCTTATGATCAAATCCTTTGTTTGGGGACGTCTCGCTATTACAAATGGTCTCTACAACGCTGACGTCATCCGAGTAGGTCTTACCTGCTGCTGCCAGAGGAACACAGATCCGGAAAAGTTGGACCGGGCAGAGCTTTGACTCGCTTTTAAGCTGGTGTTTGGATACTGTTGTCTCTCTCTTTCTTTCATATTTTTATTTTTTAATGCTAAAAATATTTCAAGGCCAAGAAAGGTTCGGAAGAATTTCATCTGGCCAAAATAATTCAGGGAGGTCTTAATTATGATTAGTAAAGAAAATCATTCTAATCTCTAGGGAATGAAGGGGATGACAATGAAGCGAGTTGATGTTGATTCTAATATTTCAAGTGTCTTTGTTGATTTAAGGTACAAATGATAAAAATTAATCTCTTTAGGCTTTAACCTAGGGGAAAACCCACTAAGAATTCACAGTATATCTTTAGTTGTTATTTATTTTGCAGAACTGGGGATAGAACCCAGGGGCTTTCTACCTCCGGGCTGCACCCCCAGCCCTATTTTATGTTTTATTTGGAAACAAGGTCTCACTAAGTTGCTGAGGCTGGCCTCAAACCTGCCATCCTCCTGTCTCAGCCTCCCAAGTATTGGGATTACAGGTGTGCATCACCACGCCCAGCTTAGTTGTGATATTTTTTTGGTACTGGGGATTGAACTCAGGGGCATTCTACCTCCAAGCTACACCCCCAGCCCTATTTTATTTTTATTCGGAAACAGGTTGATGAGAGTCTCACTATTTGCTGAGACTCTCCTCGAACCTGTGATCCTCCTGTCTCAGTCTCCCAAGTACTGGGATTACAAGCATGCGCCACCACGCCCAGTTTAGTTGTGATTTAAACAATTACCATCAATATAAAATGTATATCTGAGCTGGGCGTGGTGGCACACGCCTGTAATCCCAGTACTTGGAAGTAGAGACAGGAGAATAACTGGTTGAGGACAACCTCAGCAATTTACCTAGACCTCTCAGTGACCTAGGGAGACCCTGTTTCAAAACAAAAACTAAAAAGGGGTGGGGGTGTAGCTTGGTAGGACGCCCCTGGGTTCAATCCCCAGTATCACACACACACACACACACATGCACACACACACACAATGTATGCCTGAAAACATCCTAATTTATAAAGTCAATTTAATCTCATTGGATACTTAATACCTGAGATGTTAAAAAGCAGTGGAGTTTTAAGTGTTTTACCTGTTGTAAAGGAGTGCAGTGGGGCCTCGGGGGATAGATAATGAAATTTTTATTTAGTGTGAATTGAGTACTGCGTTTTGTTTGGGGCAGACACTAATATTTCATTTAAGGGAGGAAGTTAGGGGGACTGTGTAAGAAAGACAGCACAAGTCTAGAAAACAATAAAACCTTAAAGCACCAACCCCCCAGGTTTGTCGTTTAAAGAGAAAAATGGCATTGTATGGTTCCACGACTGAGTGCTCCGAGCGCTTGTCATGTCCCTGCTGGCCCTGAGGATCTGGGTTCTACTCCATCCACTAGCTTATTCTGGGCAGTTACTTAGGGCTTCTCAGGGCCTGCCTCTGCTCTCCTGACATGAGGCTGGTGAACTACCCACAGCAGAGCTCAGCAAACCACCTGCAGGCCAGACTCAGACTCACCATTTTATAGAGCCCCCAAACTAGGAATGGGTTTTTGGGGTGTGTGTGTGTGTTTGAGCGCGTGTGTGTGTGTTACTGGGGATGGAATCCAGGGGTACTCTACAATTACGGTATACCCACAGCCCTATTTTATTATTTATTTTTTTTTGTGTGTGTGTGTGGTATTGGGGACTGAACCCAGGGGCATTCCACCTCCAAGTTACACCCCCAGCCCTATTTTATTTTTTTGTTTTGAAACAGGGTCTCGCTAGATTGCTGAGGTTGTCCTCGAACCTGCGATCCTCCTGTCTCAGCCTCCCAAGTACTAGGATTACAGGCATGCGCCACCATGCCCAGCTTCTTATTTTATTTTTGAAACAGAGTCTCCCTAAGTTAGGCATGCTGTTCTTGAAGCAGCAATCCTCCTGTCTCAGCCTCCCAAGTACTGGGTTATAGGCATGCACATCTGTGTGTGGCACTACACGATGGATGATTTTTACATTGATAAATGGTTGAGAAAAACAAGATTTCATACCAAGAAAACCTGCCAAGTTTGCCAAATCTAACTCAGAAGCCCCTTAAATTAAAAAAAAAAAAGAGAGATTTCATGGCTTGTGAAAAGTACACGAAAATGTTGGCACATTCCTGTAGTCCCAGCTGCTCGGAGGCTGGAGCAGGAGGATCACTAGTTCCAGGCCAGCCTGGACAATTTAGGGAGACCGTGTCTCAAAACTAAAACAGGTTAGAGATGTAGTGAGTGGTAGAGCCCTTGCCGTAGCACAAGGCCCTAGGTTTAATTCCCAGCACCTCAAAAGAAAACGTTTTCAGTTTTACTGGATGCAGCCACACTCCTCTTCATATTATCTGTGGCTACCTTCCTGTAACATGGAAGTGGACAGTTCAGGAAAACCTGACCCAGGAAGCCAGACATGGTTACCATCTGTCACTTTAGAGAAAGAGTTGGGGACTCCTAAGGTAGAGGAGCACTAATCTCGGAATCCTCCTTGCTCTCCTGGCTGGCTGTTCAGTTTGAGAAGAGGTGGGGATTAAGAAATGGGCTGGAGCCGGGCATGGTGGCGTACGCTTGTAATCCCAGTACTTTGGTAGGCGGAGACCGGAGGATCCGGGTTCGCGGCCAGCCTCAGCTTTCTCTCTGTCTCTCCATCATGCCCTCTCTCTCTCTCTCTCTCTCTCTCTCTTCTCTCTACTTAGTGAGGCTTCCGCAACTTCGTGAGACCCGGTTTCAAAATAAAGTATAAAAAATAGGGCCGGGGGTGTAGCGCGGAGGTAGAATGCCCCTGGGTTCAATCCCCGGTACCGCAAAAAAAAAAAAAAAAACAAAATAAAATAGAGCTGGGGTATAGCTCAGAAGTAGAATGCCTGCCCCTGGGTTCGACCCCCAGTGCCAAAAATCAAAACAAAACCTAAAAGGAGGCAGGGCAGGGGTCAACACTTAGTGCAGGAATGGGCAATGTGTGAGGGGCAGTGATAGGGTGCTTAGGTCAGGGTGGCAGTCTCCACCCAAGGTTGAGGAGGAGCCCAGGATTGCTGTCTCAGGAATCCAGCTGCCCACAGGTGAATGAATGATCACATTCAGAATGGACATTGGAGAAAAGTAGGAGTGAACATCGGAGCCGGGTATGGTGACACATGCCTGTAATCCCAGTACTTGGGAGGCTGAGACAGGAAGATCGCAGGTTTGAAGCCAGCCTCAGCAATTTAGCGAGACTGTCAGCAACCTAGCGTAACCCTGTTTTCAAATCAAAAAAATAAAAAAGGGTGGGGTATAGCTCAGAGGTAGAATACCCCTGAGTTCAATCGTAAGTACCACAAGGAGAGCCGGTGTGGTGGCGCACGCTTGTAACCCCAGTACTTGGGAGGCTGAGACAGTAGGATTGAGGGTTGGCAGCCGGCCTCAGCGACTCAGTGAGGCCCTCCACAACTTAGTGAGACCCTGTTATAAAATAAAGAATAAAAAATAGGACTGGGGGTGGAGCTCGGAGGTAGGATGCCCCTGGGTTCAATCCCCAGTATCACACACACACGAATTTAAATTAATAGCAATACAGAAAAATATGAAGTATTAAACAGACATTAAAATTCTCCTAAAAGCCTGGTGTGGTGGCGCACACTTGTAATCCCAGTACTTGGGAGGCTGAGACAGGAGGATTGCAGGTTCACAGCCAGCCTCAGCTACTTAGTGAGGCCCTCCACAACTTAGTGAGACCCTGTTTCAAAATAAAGAATAAAAAATAGGACTGGGGTATAGCTCGGAGGTAGAATGCCCCTGGGTTCAATCCCTGGTACCAAAAAAAAAAAAAATTCACCTTAAGTCAGCCGGGCGTGGTGGTGCATGCTTATAATCTCAGTATTTGGGAGGCTGACACCAGAGGATCCAGGTTCGCGGCCAGCCTCAGCTACTTAGTGAGGTTCTCCGCAACTTAGACCCTGTTTCAAAGTAAAGAATAAAAATTAGGGCTGGGGGTGTAGCTCGGAGGTAAAATGCCCCTGAGTTCAATCCCCAGTACCGCAAAAAAAAAAAACAAAAGTCCCACCAGTGAGAGGGATCCCCAGATAACATTGTGGTGACATTTATATAGTTATAATAATAGGTAATGTGTATGATTCCCATGTTCCAGATAATGATATCCTTATAATAATAGTCTTATGAGACAAATACTATTATCCTCATTTTATAGAGGAGAAAACTGAGGCTTAGAGAGGTTATGCAACTTATAAAGTGCCCTTTAGCCAGGTGCGGTGGTGCATACTTGTAATCCCAGTACTGGGGAGGCTGAGACAGGAGGTTTGCAAGTTCACAGCCAGCCTCAGCAAGTAGTGAGACTCTCATCAACCTAGCAAGACCTTGTTTCAAAATAAAAATAAAAAAATAGGGCTGAGGATGTAGCTTGGAGGTGAATGCCTCTGAGTTCAATCCTCAGTCTCCCCCCAAAAAAGTACCCTTCAGAAAGTTTGTTCAAGCCAGGCATGGTGGCGCACGCTTGTAATCCCAGTACTTGGAGGCTGAGACCAGAGGATCCGGGTTCACGGCCAGCCTCAGCTACTTAGTGAGGCCCTCCACAACTCAGTGAGACCCTGTTTCAAAATAAAGAATAAAAAATAGGGCTGAGGGTGTAGCTCAGAGGTAGAATGCCCCTGGGTTCAAGCCCCAGTACCGCTAAAAAAAAAAAAAGAAAGTTTGTTCAAGCTGGGTATGGCGTTGTACCCTTCTAATCCCAGTACTTGAGAGGCTGAGACAGGAAGATCACAGGTTTGAGACCAGCCTCAGCAACTTAGACCCTGTTTCAAAATAAAAAGGGCTGGGGTGTTGTAGCTCAGAGGTAGAACACCCCTGGGTTCAATCCCCAGTAATCCCCCACACTCACACACACAAAGTTTGTACAAATTCATACTCATAATGCTGAGAGTTGGCCCCCTTGCTCATTTCCCCTATCTAATCAGTAAAATAATATATGCTTTTTATTATTTATTTGTTTTTTTTTTTGCTATATTGGGGATTGAATTCAGGGACTCCCACATGCTAGACAAGCACTGAGGCACACCCCAAACCCCTATTTTACTTTATTTCATTGTACTGGGAATTGAACCCAGGGGCATTCTACCACTGAGCTACACCCCCAGAGCTTTTTTATTTTTTATTTTGAAACAAGACCTCGCTAAGTTGCTGAGGCTGGCCTCCAACCTGTGATCCTCTTGTCTCAGCCTCCTATGTATTGGGGTTGCAGGTGTATGCCACCACCCCTGACCCTGTTTTAATTTTATTTTGGGACTGAGTCTTGATAAATTGCCCAAGCTGGCCTTGAATTTGTGATCCTGCTAGAGGAGCTGGAATTGCAGGTGTGCCACCACACCCGGTTCGTTCCTTTTGTTTTATTTGCTAGTCTGGGTAGGAAAAACAGTGTCCTGTCCCCGCCCCCCCTTAAGCCACATCAGGAACACAGACCTCTGTGACCTCAAAAGGAGTGAGCAGGCCGGGCGTGGTGGCGCACGCTTGTAATCCCAAGTACTTTGGGAGGCGGAGACCGGAGGGTCCCGGTTCACGGCCAGCCTCAGCTCTCTCTGTCTCTCTATCTCTATCTCTCTCTACCTAGTGAGGCCCTCCGCAACTTCGTGAGACCTGGTTTCAAAATAAAGTATAAAAAAATAGGGCCGGGGGTGTAGCGCAGAGGTAAAATGCCCCTGGGTTCAATCCCCTGTACCGCAAAAAAAAAAAAAAAAAAAGGAGTGAGCAGTTCTGCAGCAATGGACCCAGCTCCGTCCGTGTCCTCCCGTCCATCCACTCTGACACTATCGACCTGGAGACAGCATCAGGCCCCACAATGGCGGCTCAGTCCCCAGCACTGCCCATCTCACTTCAGATCCTAGGGTCTCTTGTGGTGCTGGGGATTGAGCCCAGGGGTGTCTACCTCCGGTTACACCCCCGGCCCTTTTTATTTTTTGTTTTGAAACGGGGTCTCCCTAAATTGCTGAGTCTTGCTATGTTGCTGAGGCTATCCTTGAACCTGCCATCCTCAGCCTCCCAAGTACTGGGATTCACAGGTGTGCACCACCATGCCTGGACATAAGTCGAGGTTCCCACAACCGCCTCCTCTGGCTTGATGCATTTGCTAGAGCAACTCAGGAGACTCGGAACTCTTACTTACATTTACTGGTATATTATGAAGGATACTACAAAGGGTACATGTGAAGAGATGCAGAGGGCAGGGTATGGGAGCAGGGGTGCTGAGCTTCCATGCCCTCTCCAGGCGCACCCCCCAGGAACCGCCAAGCTTTGAGCTATGGAAGCTCTCCAACTGTCCTTTTGGGTTTTCATGGAGATGTCATTGCACAGTCATGATTGAAGCATGGACAGCCGGGCGACAATGCACTGGGAGAGAAACTCACTGCCTGTCTGCTTCAGCATTCGTGTGTGTGTGTATGAGTGTGTGTGGGGGGTACTGGAGACTGAACCCAGGGGCATTCTATCTCCTAGCTACACCCCCAGCCCTTTTTTATTTTGAAACAGGGTCTCCCTAGGTTGATGAGAGTCTTACTACTTGCTGAGGCTGTCCTCGAACCTGCGATCCTCCTGTCTCAGCCTCCCAAGTACTGGGATTACAAGCGTGAGCCACCATGCCCCGTTTGCTTCAGCATTCTTGACCTCTCTGTGTAGACTTCCTCCCTCCAGAGTAAGGAGTAGGATCCCCCCCAATAAGGAGGGTCTTAACCACCTACTGTGGGAGAAGGGACAGGGAATACCCCCCCAGGGGCACTCAACCTCTGAGCTACACCCCCAGCCCAGTTTTATTTTTCAGTTTGAAATAGGGTCTCACTAAGTTGCTGATGGCCTTGTTAAATTGCTGAGGCTGACCTTGAACCTATGATCTTCCTGTTTCAACCTTCCAAGTACTGGGATTACAGACATGCACCACAAGCTTTTATTTTTTAAATGTTGTATATTCTTTTTTTGTTTGTTTGTTGTTTTTTTCTTGTTTTGTTTTTGTATGTATGTGGTACTGGTGATCAAACCCAGCAGTGCTCTACCACTGAGCTACATCTCTAACCGTTTTAATTTTTTGGTACTGGGGATTGAACACAGGGGCATTCTACCTCCAAACTACACCCCCAGCCATTTTTATTTTTTTATTTTTAATTTTTGGTAGTGGGGACTGAACCCAGAGGCACGCTACCTCTGAGCCACACCCCTCAGCCTCCCAAGTACTAGGATTATAGGTGTGCACCACCACACCTGGCTATTATTATTACTTTTTTTAGTTTTTTCTTTTTTGCAGTACTGGGGACTGAACCCAGGGCCATTCTACCTCCAAGCTACATCTCCAGACCTATTTTTTTTTTTTTTTTTTTTTTTTGCGGTACCAGGGATTGAACCCAGGGTCCTTCTACTTCTGAGCTACACCTCCGGCCCTATTTTTTTTTTTGCAGTACTGGGGATGGAGCCCAGGGGCATTCTACCTCCGAGCTACACCCCCAGTCCTATTTTTTATTCTTTCTTTTGAAACAGGGTCTCACTAAATTGCGGAGGGCCTCACTAAGTAGCTGAGGCTGGCCGCGAACCCGGATCCTCCGGTCTTGGCCTTCCAAGTACTGGGATCACAAGCATGCGCCACCACACCCGGCTCCATTAGCAGATTCCTTTGGAGTGGTGCAAGGGGAGGATGAATAGATGAGGGGAGTGAAATGAAAGATGTTGGAAAGCATTTCATCTAAGAAATGTGTGGTACGATCTGAAATGAACCTCTTGCCATTATTTCTAGGGTCTTGCGGCCTCCAGGGGGTGGATCCAATTTTTCATTAGGCTTTGATGAACCAACAGAACAGCCTGTGAGGAAGAACAAAATGGCCTCTACCATCTTCGGGACCCCTGAAGAAAATCCCCCTTCTTGGGCCAAGTCAGCAGGTACTGCTTTTATGTGCGATCACTGTTCAAAGGGCTGGACCCAGCAGATACCACCACAGCTGGTTTTGTACTAGCTTAATGTGATGAAATAAATAACGGAAGAAAGAAGTAGGAAGCCGGGCGTGGTGGCGCACGCTTGTAATCCCAGTACTTTGGGAGGCGGAGACCAGAGGATCCAGGTTCGCGGCCAGCCTCAGCTCTCTCTCTCTCTCTCTCTCTCTCTCTCTCTCTCTACTTAGTGAGGCCCTCCGCAACTCCGTGAGACCCGGTTTCAAATAAAGTATAAAAAATAGGGCCGGGGGTGTAGCGCGGAGGTAGAATGCCCCTGCGTTCAATCCCTGGCACCACAAAAAAAAACAAAAAAAGAAAGAAGTAGGAAATAGGAGTCTACATGATGGCTCCTAAGAGAGTGTTTTGCTTTAGGTATTTCTGTTAAATTCCTCAAGAAAGCATCTTTTGGTTTTTAGGTGCCAAATCTAGTGGTGGCAGGGAAGATCTGGAGTCGTCTGGACCACAGAGAAGGAACTCCTCCGAAGCCAGCTCTGGAGACTTCTTAGATCTGAAGGTTAGTGTGGCGCCACGAGACAGACTGAGGGCTGTGTGGGTTAGAGGCTAAACTTCCCCGCGTTTATGAAGAGTTCCAGTTTAGCCACTGGAATTTTACATAGTGGTAATTAGGGAAGGGATTGGAGCTGCGCGTGGAGGCGCACTCCTGTAATCCCAGTTCCTAGGAGGCTGAGACAGGTGGATGGCAGGTTCAAGGCCAGCCTTAGCAATTTAGCAAAACCCTCTTTCAAAATCAAAAGGGCAACCGGGTGCAGTGGCACACTTGTAATCCATCCCAGTACTTGGAAGTAATTTTTTTTTTCGGTACCGGGGATTGAACCCATGGGCATTCTACCTGCGGGCTACACTCCCAGCCCTGTTTTTATTCTTTATTTTGAAACAGGGTCTCACTAAGTTGCGGAGGGCCTCACTAAGTAGCTGAGGCTGGCCACGAACCTGCGATCCTCCTGTCTCAGCCTCCGAAGTACTGGGATTACAAGCGTGCGCCACCACGCCCGGCCATCCCAGTACTTGGGAGGCTGAGACTGGAGGATCCGGGTTCGTGGCCAGCCTCAGCTACTTAGTGAGGCCCTCCCCAACTTCGACCCTGTTCCAAAATAAAGAATAAAAAAATAGGTCTGGGGGTGAAGCTCAGGGGTAGAATGCCCCTGGGTTCAATCTCCAGTGCTGCAAAAAAAAAAATAATCAAAAGAGCTGAGCCCATGCACTTGGGGCGTGGTGGCGCACGCTTGTAATCCCAGTACTTGTGAGGCTGAGACAGGAGGATGGAAGGTTCGCAGCCAGTCTCAGCTACTTAGTGAGGCCCTCCGCAACTTAGTGAGACCCTGTTTCAAAATAAAGAATAAAATAGGAAGCCAGGTGTGGTGGCGCACGCTTGTAATCCCAATACTTGGGAAGCGGAGACCGGAGGATCCGGGTTCACGGCCAGCCTCAGCTACTTAGTGAGGCCCTCCGCAACTTCGTGAGACCCAGTTTCAAAATAAAGGATAAAAAATAGGGCCGGGGGTGTAGCTCGGAGGTAGAAGGCCCCTGGGTTCAATCCTGGTACCGCAAAAAAAAAAAAAAAGAATAAAATAGGGCTGGGGATATAGCTCGGAGGTAGAATGCCCCTGGGTTCAAACCCCAGTACCTAAAAAGATTTAAAAAGCTTGATTAGGAGAAAGGATGAATGGAAGAATAGATTTGCCCATTTTCCATTCTGAGGGAAGATCTTTTAAAATGTTAATTATTATTAGATCATAAGAGTGTTTTTGGTGTGTTACTGCACTGGGCTAATTTATTGTGGAGAATTGTTGTATAGCATTATCCCAAGTTGAATAGTGGGTCCTTCCTGTTCCCTGTACCGGACTGCATCAAAATGGAATTTTGCATTTGATTTCAAATAGATGTTAGCCACTCTACATGGTGACTATTTTGTGTGTTGCAAAATTTAAACAAGAAGTATGTAAATTTTAAATTTTTTCTTTTTTAGGGTGAAGGCGACATTCATGGTGAGTACTTCTGAAGGCTGAATTGCTGGTTCTGTAAATGCTTTTGGATCACAGTCTGAATTCTGATTCAGATCATGTCTTGGCGAAAGAGTCCTGGCTGTGCCCCAGGCGCCAACGTTCTCTGGGTGAAAGAGAAGAAAAACGAAACTAGAAAGTTAGTAAACGTGGCCACATTTTAAATCTGCCAGCGATAAGGTGAATGCTAGAAATGTACTAGATAGAATCTTTTTAAAATATACATTATCAGCCGGGAGTGGTGGCACATGCTTGTAATCCCAGTACTTGGGAGGCTGAGACTGGAGGATCCGGGTTTGTGGCCAGCCTCAGCTACTTAGTGAGGCCCTGTTTCAAAATAAAGAATAAAAACTAGGGCCGGGGGTATAGCTCGGAGGTAGAATGCCCCTGGGTTCAATCCCCAGTACTGCCAAAAAAAAAAAAAAAAAAATATATATATATATATATATACACACACATACACATTATCAAGTTGGTATTTACTATATTTACTGAGCTTTTGCCTGTTTGTTTTGTGGTACTGGGGATTGAACCCAGGGGCATTCTACCTCAGAGTGACACCCCCAGTCTTGTTTTATTTTTTATTTTGAAACAGGGTCTCACTAAGTTGCAGAGGGCCTCACTAAGTTGCTGAAGCTGGCCACGAACCTGGATCCTCCTGTCTCAGCCTCCCAAGTACTAAGATTACAGGTATATGCCACTGCGCCCAGCTTAATTTTAATTTAATTAATTTATTTTTATTACTGAGGATCGAATTTAGGGACATTCTACCTCTGAGCTAGACCCCAGCCCTATTTTTTTTTTTTTACTTTTGAAACAGGGTCTTATTACATTGCTGAGGATCTCACCAAGTTGCTGAGACTGCCCTCAAACCTGCTATCTTCCTGTGTCCGCCTCCCAAGTACTGGGATTACAGGTGTGCACCACCATGCCTGGCCGGCCCTTTTTTATTTTTATTTTTTTGGTACTGGGGATTGAACCCAGAGGCATTCTACCTCTGAGCTATACCTCAGCCCTTTTAATTTTTTTTTTATTTTGAAACAGGGTCTCTCTAAATTGCGAGGCTGGCTTCAAACCTATGATCCTCCTGTCTCAGCCTCTCAAGTGCTGGAATTACAGGTGTGCACCACTGCACCTGGCTATTGAGAGGTTTTTAATAACAGACTCTGGCATTTCATGCTTAGCTCACAGCATTCAACTTACAAAGTTCATTTGATTTTATACTAGGGTACTTACAAGATATTAGGTTACCCGCTGGGTGATTTTGTAAATGATTTCGAGGGCAGATGTAAATTTTCATTTCGCCATCCACATTACCAATTAGAGGTGGAAATGAATTATAATCATTTACTTAATTACTTTAAATCATTGAAGTATTTATTGGTACTTCTTTTAACAAGTGCCAGAGAATTGCTGAGGAGTGTAATCCACGGCTTACAGGTATCAGGCCATAGCCACCAATCAAGTCCCTGGTGGACTGCCGCAGTCAAAGACCCTGCAGCCTGGAGGGAAGAGGCTGCGTTCTTACAGCCTGTTTTGTTTGGTACTAGGGAGTTGAACCCAGCGCCATTCTACCTCTGAGCTCCACCCCCAGCTCGATTTTATTTTCTGGTTTGAACAGGGTCTCGCTAAGTTGCTGAGGCTGGTCCCAAACCTGCAAATCCTCCTGTCTCAGCCTCCCAAGTACTGGATTACAGGTGTGCGTGCCTCGCCCCTTGGAGCCTTTTCCTACCCTTCTGTTTAATGATACAGAATGTGTAAGAATCAGGTCCCTCTTCTGCCCTCTGGCTTTCCGGGTGGGGTGTGTTGGGAGGAGACACCCCTGAGCCCCTGGAGCGCTGGCTGGGCACAACACACGCACGGCTCACCAGACTGCAGACGCACTAATTACTGTTTGTGGCCAGTGTGTGCCATTCAGAAAGACTGTACTGGAGATGAATTCTTTCAGGCTTTTCCATTCTTTAGCTTTTTATCTTCCTAATACATCCACTGTTAGACTGTATTTAACAGAATCAGCTCATCTTTCTTTTTCCTTTTTGTTTTTAGTGTTGGGGATGGAACCCATGCATACTAGGCGAGCACTCTATCACTGAGCTCCACCCTCAGCCTCAGACCAGCTGATCTTTATTCACTGACTTAAATCAATGGTTGTGATGAAAGATTTGGGGCTTGGTTTGGTGATGCGGACCTGTAATCCCAGCGTGTGCCACCATGCCAGGCTTTTTATTTCTTATTTTGAAACAGGGTCTCACTAAGTTGCAGAAGGCCTCACTAAGTTGCTGAGGCTGGCCACAAACTGGGATCCTCTTGTCTTAGCCTCCCAAGTACTGGAATTACAAGTATATACCACCACACCCAGCTGGTGACCACTTTACAAAGAAAAAGAATGAGCTGGGCGTGGTGGCGCACGCTTGTAATCCTAGTACTGGGGAGGCTGAGACAGGAGGATCCTGGTTCACAGCCAGCCTCAGCTACTTAGTGAGGCCCTCCCCAACTTAGTGAGACCCTGTTTCAAAAGAAAGAATAAAAAATAGGGCTGCGGGTGGAGCTTGGAGGTAGAGTGCCCCTGAACCAATCCCCAGTACTGCAAAAAAAAAAAAAAAAGAAAGAAAGAAATCTTTAAGAAGAAAGAGGGACACAGTCTAGGAAGTTTAGGCAGAAGTCTTTCCCTGCTATTGCTTCCGAGCAAGTTGGATGGTGTGCTGCATTTGTTACTAGTTTGATTCTTTGATCCTTACAATGAATCAGTTTTTCTATTCAGACATAGGTGTCTTTGTTCGGTTATCTTGTTTTCTTTTGGAGTATGCAGGATTGAGCCCAGGGCCTTGTACACGCTGGACAAGTACCCTCTGAGCTGGACAAGTACCCTCTGAGCTACATCCTTGGCCCTTTTTTTATTTTGATACAGGGTCTCACTAAGTTGACCAGACTGGCCTCAAACTTGAAATCCTTCTGCCTCTGCCTCCAAAGGAGCTATGATTACAGGTGTGTGCTTCCATACCTGGCTCATTTACCATATTGATGTGCAAAAAAGAAAGACAAATCAGGAGTATATAAACTGCATCTGAAGCCAGGCGTGGTGGCGTATGCCTGTAATCCCAGTACTTGGGAGGCTGAGACAGGAGGATTGCAGGTTCCAGGACAGCCCCAGCAAGTAGTGAGACTCTAATCAACCTAGTGAGACACTGTTTCCAAATTAAAAAAAAATAAATAGGGCTGGAGGTGTAGCTTGGAGGTAGAATGCTCCTGGGTTCAATCCCTAGTACCACAAAAATAAATAAATAAATAAACTGCATGTCTTCAGGGAAGAAAACAGACCAAATAATGTTATATACATGTATGAATGCTTCACTATGAACGTCACTATCATAAACAATTACAATGCACCAATAAAAAATTAAAGTAAGCCAGGCGTGGTGGCGCACGCTTGTAATCCCAGTACTTGGGAGGCTGAGCTACTTAGTGAGGCCCTCCACAACTTAGTGAGACCCTGTTTCAAAATAAATGATAAAAAATAGGGCTGGGGGTGTAGCTCGGAGGTAGAACTCCCCTGGGTTCAATCCCCAGTTCCGAAAAAAAAATTAAAATATATATTTTGATTAGCGAGGCCCTGGGTTTGATCCCCAGCACTATAATCAATCAATAAAATGTATAATAGAGAAGAAGTATTTTCCTTTATTTTATTTATATATATATATATATGTATACATACATATATATATATATATTGGTATTGGGGGTTGAATCTAGGGGCATTCTACCTCTGAGCTCCACCCCTATCCCTTTTTATATTTATTTATTTATTTATTTATTTTTGTGGCACTGGGATTGAATCCAGGGGCATTCTACCTCTGAGTTACACCCCGACCCTATTTTATTCTTTATTTTGAAACAGGGTCTTACTAAGTTGCAGCAGACCTCACTAAGTTACTGAGGCTGGCCTCAAACCTGCAATCCTCCTGTCTCAGCTTCCCAAGTACTGGGATTATAAGCATGTGCTACCACACCTGGCTAGCTCTTTTTATTTTGAAACAGGGTCTTGCTAAATTGCTGAGGCTGGCCACAAACCTGCAAGCCTCCTGTCTCAGCCTCCCAGGTACTGATATTATAGACATGCTCCACAATGCCTGGCTTTAAGTCTGTGTTTTAACATTAGAATGATTAGATTCAAGCCGGGCGTGGTGGCGCACGCTTGTAATCCCAGTACTTTGGGAAGCGGAGACCGGAGGATTCCTGGTTCACGGCCAGCCTCAGCTCTCTCTCTCTCTCTCCCTGTCTCTGTCTCTCTCTCTCTCTGTCTCTCTCTCTCCTTAGTGAGGCCCTCCGCAACTTCGTGAGACCCGGTTTCAAAATAAAGTATAAAAAATAGGGCCGGGGGCCCTATTAAATAGCGCGGAGTATAAAAAATAGAGCGGATGTAGAATGCCCCTGCGTTCAATCTCCGGTACCACAAAAAAAAAAAAAAAAAAAGAATGATTAGATTCAACAGACAAAAGCAATCTCTATCAAATGGATATAAAAGTGTCTAAATGCTTACTTTCAGTTCCTGTACTTATCTCATTACAGACTGAGTAACAACTTGCCCCCCGCTACCCTGGCCACAATCTGTGTGACCTGACAAACACTGGAATTAAGGCCTGCCACTGCGTGCTCAGTCTCTGTGGGGCTTTTAGTTCCCTTTTTCTTTTTGCCATGTTGTTATCTGTGTGAAAAACTAAACGGTTCCATTAGTGATGTAAGACACAATTACAAGATTGGTGGGGAATGAGGCGGATTCGTCTAAGGAGCATTTTATGAAAATTAACTACATTGCTAGAGCTGTGGGATAATTTTGTGTCCTCAGAACATTCATTAACTGCTCGTTCCAGCCAGACAGTGAAGAATTCAGATCTTGTATATCTAGAGAGAGGCCATGAATTGATAAGTTGTTTCAGACTGAATTCCTGGTCTGTCTTCTTGCTCTGTCTCCGTCTCTCATTTTTTGATGGTGCTGGGATCGAACCCAGGGCCATTCTGTTTTATTTATTATTTGGAAACAGAATCTTGCTAAATTGCTGAGAGCCTTGTTAAATTGCTGAGGCTGGCTTTGAACCTGTAATCTTCTTGTCTCAATCTCCCAAGACCTGGGATTATAGGCCTGTGCCACTGTGCCAAGTATTTTTGCGTGTGTGTATGGTACTGGGTATTGAACCCAGGGACACTCTACCTCTGAGCTGCACTCCAGCTCTTTTTGTTTGTATATGTGTGTGGTACTGGGTATTGAAGCCAGGGATATTCTACCTCTGAGCTACACCTCCAGCCCTATGTATTTTATTTATTTATTTATTTGGTGTGTGTATGTGGTACTAGGGATGATACATGAGGCCTTCTATCTCTGGGCTACACACCCAGACCTATTTTATTTTTTATTTGGAAACAGGGTCTTGCTAAGTTGCTGAGAGCCGCACTAAATTGCTGAGGCTGGCTTCGAACCTGTGATCCTCCTATCTCAGCCTCCCAAGTACTGGGATTGAACTCAGCACTTTATGAATGCTGAGCAAGTGCTCTACCACTAAACCGCACCTCAATCCCTCCATTCTGTTAAGACTGCCACTCAGTCTGGACTCTAGCCACAACCTATATGTGGCTATTTAAACTTCAGGATTGCCCGGCGTGGTGGCACATGCTTATAATCCCAGTACTTGGGAGGCTGAGACAGGAGGATGGCAGGTTTGAGAGCAGCCTCAGCAATTTAGTGAAGCCCTCAGCAACTTAGCAAGACCCTGCTTCAAAATTAAAAAAAAAAAAAGCCAGGTGTGGTGGCACACGCTTGTAATCCCAGTACTTGGGAGGCTGAGACCGGAGGATCCAGGTTCGCGGCCAGCCTCAGCTACTTAGTGAGGCCCTCCGCAACTTAGTGAGACCCTGTTTCAAAATAAAGAATAAAAAATAGGGCTGGGGGTGTAGCTCGGAGGTAGAATGCCCCTGGGTTCAATCCCCAGTACTGCCAAAAAAAAAAAAAAAAAAACCTTGGGCTGGGTGTTTGATCCTCAGTACCACAAAAACAAACTAACTTCAGGATTAACTAAAAGTAAAAATTCACTTGCACTGGCCACATTTCACATGTTCTACAGACACATGTGGCTAGTAGCTCCTGTGTTGGACAGCACGGACACCAAAACCTGTCACCGTATGTGGAAAATAGAAGTTGAAAATGTGCCTAACCTCCTGAACACATAGCTCAGCAACAGAATACACTGTAGCGTCGGTTTACCCTATTGATAGCTTGTCTGGCTGGGAGCTATGGCTTAGCATCATAAGAAAGTATGGTGTGGCCTTGTGTTAGTCTTGGAAAATACTAGAATCCAAAATTTGAAGGCTGGGTGTTATGGTGCACACTTGTAATCCCAGTACTTGGGAGGCTGTGACAGGAGGATCATAGGTTCGTGGTCAACCTCAGCTAGTGAGGCCTTCCGCAACTTAATAAGACCCTGTTTCAAAATAAAGAATAAAATAGGGCTGGGGGTGTAGCTCGGAGGTAGAATGCCCCGGGTTTAATCCCCAGTACTGCAAAAACAACAACAACAACAAACACAACAAATATGGCAAAACATGAAAGGTGGTCAATTCTGGGCAATGGGAACATGATTGGTGATTATAGTTTTTTTATATATTACTTTTAGATGTTTCAACCGATCCTCAAACCAAAAAAAGATTAAGACTCTTATCTAAAAATAGTTATCAGCCGGGCGTGGTGGCGCACGCTTGTAATCCCAGTACTTGGGAGGCTGAGACCGGAGGATCCGGGTTCATGACCAGCCTCAGCTACTTAGTGAGGCCCTCCACAACTTCGTGAGACCCGGTTTCAAAATAAAGTATAAAAAATAGGGCCAGGGGTGTAGCTCGGAGGTAGAATGCCCCTGGGTTCAATCCCCAGTACCACACACACACAAAAAAAAATAGTTATCTGGTCATTTCCATTGTGTTTTCCTAGAAAACGTGGACACAGACTTGCAAGGCAGCCTGGGGCAAAGCGAAGAGAAGCCGGTGCCCGCTGCGCCTGTGCCCAGCCCCGTGGCTCCGGCGCCTGTGCCATCCAGAAGAAACCCTCCTGGCGGCAAGTCCAGCCTGGTGCTGGGTTAACTCTGACTGTCCCCAACTCTGTCCTTTTGTTTGTTTGTTTGTTTTCTCTCTGCTTGTGAGCTGCACAGCTTGAGCCTGACTGTACATCTTTCGGATTTGTTTCATTAAAAAAGAAGCACTTTATGTACTGCTGTCTTTTTTTTTTCCCCTTCTTTTTTTCCCCTCTTTTTTGTTTTTGAAGAACAGATTTCTTTCTCTGCCTCCTGGGTTTGTGGGCCATGGCATGAGTGTTTTCTAGTAGTAGATTGGAGGGCAAGCTTTGTGACACTTAGTACCGTGTTTTTAAGAACAAATGACTTGGTTCCTGATGTGTTCGAGGCTCTTGTGTGCTGAGGTTTTGACACACTGTACGGGGTCTCCTGGGGTTGGACAGACATCGGCAGCCCACAGCGCCATTCCCGGCCGCCCCCGGGCACCAGGCTGTCCTATGCAGAGCTCCTCCTTGTTCCTTTGTGCTGCCTGCCCGCTGTGTCAGCGCCCTTTGTCAACGCACCTTCCTGTGCCATACGGACCAGCAGAGGCCTGCACCTCACACCTGGCCACCTGCAAGCAGAGAACTGCCTTTCCTTTTAACCTTAAGAAGCAAGCCAGGTGCTAACTCGGCTGGCCGGCTCTGGTGCGGGGGAGGCCTCAGAGGCACGGTCACGCTGGCTGGAATGACAGTGGTGAAGCGACTAAGGGAGGCGGTCACACGGAGGTGGTCCCCATCCTTGAGCGGGTCCCACGGGGGCACTGTTCTTACTAAGTAACGTGACGCTGTGTGCATGATGCTGGTGCTTGACCATGAAGCGAAGTCTCATCTCTAAAATGTGTGTTGTACTCCCCGATCCTGGACCCTTGCTTAAAGTAAACAATATCCACATTTTGAAACTCGGTGTCCTGTGTCTTCTTTTTTGACATTGCTTCAGTGCTCTCCCTGTGGCTTTTTTCTTTGTTACTATAAATCCTGTCCGGTGATTTGATGAATCATTTGAAGTTGAAACAATCTAATGAAGGCCCAGAGGGAAGTGGGTTTTACTCCCCCATACTAGAGATTGAACCTAGGGGTGCTCGTCCCCAGCCCTCTTGTTAACTCAGGGTTTTTTTTTGGTGTGTGTGTGTGTGTGTGTGTGTGTGTGTGTGTGTGGTACTGGGGATGGAACCCAGAAGCATTCTACCTCTGGGATACATCCCAGCCCTGTTTTATTTTTTGTTTGGAAACAGAGTTTTGCTAGGTTGATGAGAATCTCACTACTTGCTGAGGCTGTCCTTGAACCTGTGATCCTCCTGTCTCAGCCTCCCAAGTACTGGGATTACAGGAATGCACCACCATGCCTGGCTTAATTTAGTTTTTTGTTTTTGGTACAGGGGATAGAACCCAGGGATGTTCTACCTCCAACCTACACCCCCAGTCCTATTGTATTTTTTTTTTTTTGCAGAACTGGGGATTGAACCCAGGGGTATTCTACCTCCAAGCTACACCCCCCACTCCATTTTTTATTCTCAGTTTTGAAACAGGGTCTCACTAAGTTGCGGAGGACCTCACTAAATAGCTGAGGCTGGCCACGAACCGGCGATCCTCCTGTCTCAGCCTCCCAAGTACTGGGATTACAAGTGTGTGCCACCATGCCCATCTGTTTTTTAATTTTGAGACAGGGTCTCATTAAGTTGCTGATGGTCTCACTGAATTGCTGGGGCTGGCGTTGAACCTGTGATCCTCCTGCCTTAGCCTCCCAAGTACTGGGATTAAAGACTTACGCCACAATGCCCAGCTCCTTTTTACTTTTTATTTTGAAATTGTCTGGCTAAATTATTGAGGGTCTTGCAAAGTTGCTGAGCCTGTCTCAGCCTCCCAAGTATTGGAATACAGGCGTACATCACCGTGCCCAGCTTTTTATTTTGAGACAGGTTTTCCCTAAATTGCTGAGGCTGACCCCAAATATGCAATCCTCTTGCCTCCACTTCCCAAATCACTGGGGTTACAGGTATGCACAGTCACACACAGTGAATGTAGAGATTTCTACGAAGTACTCTTTTTACGTTGGGCAGTTACATTTAAAAGTTTAAATTTTAGCTGGGTGTGGTGGTTTAACCTGTAATCCCAGTACTTGAGTGTCTGAGACAGGAGAACTGCAGGTCTGAGGCCAGTCTAGTGAGAAACACTCAGCAACTTAGTGAGACCCTGTTTCAAAATAAAAAGGGTAAACTGGGCATGGTGGCG
>PVJS01017760.1:0-15000 GCA_004027185.1 Glis glis
CGGGGATTGAACCCAGGGGCATTCTACCTCCGCGCTACAACCCCGGCCCTATTTTTTATGCTTTATTGAAACCGGGTCTCACGGAGTTGCGGAGGGCCTCACTAAGTAGAGAGAGAGAGACAGAGAGAGAGAGAGAGAGACAGAGAGACAGAGAGAGCTGAGGCTGGCCACGAACCCAGATCCTCCAGTCTCCGCCTCCCAAAGTACTGGGATTACAAGAGTGCGCCACCACGCCCGGCTGTTCATATCTTTATGTGTGTGTGTGTGTGTGTGTGTGTGTGTGTGTGTGTCCCAATTCAACTCACAACACTGGACATCAAGAATGTGATCTTAGGTTAGGTTTAAAATGCCACTTGACAGCCACGGAGAGATGGCATGTGGGCAGTTGGACATAGTGGTGTGGGGCTCAAGGCCAGGCTGGGCTCGAGCTGTCAGTGGTGAAGGCATCCCTGTAGAGATGGTGGCTCAAGTCAGGACCAGATAGGGTCTTGGGAGAGTGTGTGTATATTCCAAAGAGGAGGACTATGTTAGAGGACTGAGCCTGGGAAACTCCAGTGTTCAGAGGTTAGGAGAGGGAGAAGGGAGGATGGGGATGGAGGTAAGTTGATTTTTGTGCATCTTTTTCTTACTAGGCTCTGAGCTCTTGGAGAGCAGCAGTCACTGTTCTATTCCCAGCACCCAGCACAATACAGAAATCAAGAGGTTCCCTGTAAATGTTTGCTAAATAAATGTGCAGCGACATTTCTCAGCTTTTAAGCCATAAGTAAATGTCTAACAACAGTGGCGAGAAAAAATCTACAGAAATGTAGTGCTGGCCTGCATGTGGACATCCAGTGTGTTTGTGATCAGCCTGGCTATGCCATGGTCTCTGCCTGGAAGAGGCACATGCGTGTGAAATGGGCATGGGAGAAGAAGAGAGCATCTCTTCTTTACTGAGCTTCTCCAGGTTACCTAGCTGCTAAACAGGCCAAGTCATCCCAGTGCCCCCTCCTAGGGGAGCTCATCTTCACATCATGCTAGAGGACCGTGGCTCTCAGAAACAGAACAGGGCACAGACCATAGGGCGAGGGCTTTGGAAGTGAAGGCATTGCTGGAGAAGGAGACCTTGTGAGAAGGGGAAAGCGATGAGACTAGTTTTATACTCTGGAAGGCAAAACTAAGGAGCAACAGGCAGAAAGGATGCTGAGGACATCTAAAGATAGAGCAAGACTTTGGGTCAATGTAGAGTGTTGTGGTGAAGGAGTTACCAGAAAGTAGTGTTTAAGAGCATGGGCTAGAGCCAGAGTGCCTGGACTTGAGAATGGCCTCTGCCATAGGCTGTGTGCCTGAGAAAGTTACTTAGCCTCCCATGGCCTCAGTTATCCCATCTATAAAATGGGGATAATGATAGTACCTCATCCATAGGGTTCTTTTTAGTGACTAAATAGTTAGTATTTAAAGATCTTGAAACAGTACCTGACACTCGTAAGCACTTTGTTACACAGGAAAAGCTTGGATATGGGTTTCTATTCTGACTCTGCCACGTATGAACTACATGGCCTTGAGCAGATTATTAGCCTCCATTTCCTCATCTGTAAAATGGAGGTAATAACACCTACTTGAAAAGGCTTGTGAGGATTCGTAAGATAATATGGATGACATCCCTGGAATGTCACCCGATACATTGTGGGCATTCATAAATCTTAGCTCTCTACTAACAAGTCTGTCTTAGAAAGACTCAACCATTCTAAGAGGTAGGCATGGTGCAGGCATGCCTGTCTCATGGAGGATGAATGCTAGGCATGATGGCCATTTGTCAGGGATTTAGGGGATGAAATGCTTGCATTAGAAGGATGGTCAGAGTTAATAACTTTTATGACCCTCAACCCAGACTGTTTTAGCTAGGGGAGCTGCTAGCAGCAAAATGGGCAGGAATAAATTTAACAAAAATATGGAAAAATAGAATTCTACTTATTGCTTGAATGCATTGATTAAATATCATGCCAGATAAGGGATGGTGAGTTTTTGATAGGGACACCAGGCAGCCTGGGATGGAAAGAGACAGTATAACTTAGGGGGCAAGAGTATGGCCTTTGGCATCAGCCAGCCTGGGTTTGGGTCCAGCTCTGCCATTTGTTGGTCATCTGGCTTGGGCATGTATGTATGTTGGCCTCACCTAGAATCTGATGCTGAGTCTCAGACTTGGGTTGTAGTTATTTGTTTGGTACAAGTTTATTTGGATGCTCCCGGGGGAGCATCGTGGAGGTAAGGGCAGGGAAGACAGTGGCAGGTGTATTAACAAGCAGGTTGCTGCAGTGAGCACCCAGAGCCTACTCCTCTGGGGCCTATCTCAGCATGACACTTTCTCAGCAGTGGTGACCTGTCCCAGTATCTGCCATGCAAGGGGAGTGGAAGCTTCAGTGTCATTCACGAACTCCCATTCGTCATTCCCCAAAGAGCAACTTTGCACTTCTGTGCAGCCACGCTCATGGGCTCAGTGCGTTTGTGACCAGAGCAAGTCCTCAGGCAGAGGGTCCTGGCTTGAGGGAAGAAGCCACGTGTGCTGACCTGTGGGTACAGAGGGGCAGTGGACAGGAGCCACAATATCTTCTAGGACAAGTCATTTGACTCCTCTAAGTCTCAGTTACCTCCTCTGTTGTTCCAGTCAGCATTTCACAGCTATAATGTAAAGACTTGACCATGTAACTTAGAGGAAGGAAGATTGGGGTTCAGACCATGTGAGGTGGGGACAGAGGATCTCAGGGCATGGTGATGGCAAGAAGTGGAGAGAGGGAGAGCACATGGGCTGTGCTCTTCACATCATGGAGGGCAGGAGAGAGAGAGAGAGAGAGAGAGAGAGAGAGAGAGAGGAGAGAGAGAGCACGCAAAGGGAAAAGGAACCATATATAATCCCTAAGGCTGCATCCCCAGGGACCCACCTTCTCCAGCCACACCCTACTGGCCTGGGCCACCACCCAGATAAACTCATTACAATGGAATTATCCACTGCTGGGATTACAACCCTCATGACTCAATTACATCAACTCCAAACACCAATTTATGAGCTCTTCAAGGGCCCATTCTATATCGAACTAGAAACATCTAGAAAATCTAGAAACATCTAGAAAATGGGAATAATAATAGTAGCATGCCTCATAGTTCTTTGGGGGGATTAAGGGAGATCATGAACGCATAATGTCCAGCCCTACTGATTGGTCCATGGAAATTCAGCAAGGACAGGGATTATTGTGATGGAAGAGAACGGTGTGAACAAGGAGACTGTACCTTCCAAAGAACAGTGTCCGTAGACACTGCTCAGGAAATAAATTACTAGAGAGAGTTTGTGTCCTTTTAATTTGCTTGGAGAAGTGCCCATAATAGACTCTTATACCCTTGGTCACTTAAAAGAATTATGTGTGGCCAACACATTGAAGACATTTATCCACTCGGACAGAAGGTTCATCTTGGGTACAGAGCCTGTAATTTACTTACAGGTGTATATAGTGGGATAACTCAGGTTAATGTCTGTGAACAGAGACCAACAATTAGCAAGTTAATTAGGGTCCTGGTTTTAGTAGCGAAGGATAATCATTTATTAGCTTAGGTCAGACCCTGGGCCTTCCCATGAAGTGACTTTTTATGAAAATATTGACTGAGAGAGAATCCCTGCACCTTCCCTTGCAGAACTCACAGGCTTTGGAAACTGATTATCCCTCATAGAGACAGTTGTGAGAACCACAGTGAGCCAGGGGGCTTGGCATCAGCCAGCCTGTTTAAGGCGATGGCCAAAGCATCAATAGGATTCCGACATGATATGAATATGGGTCCTTCTTCACATGCTGTTCCGCTGGTTTGTGACTAGCGTGTACTCCTTTTCAGCCAAATCTCAGATAAATTAACATTATCATTTCAACTGGGCATTTGTTGAAAAACAAAACATGAAGGGTACCATTGTGCTTGGGGCTAAAAAGCTTGAGGAAGTGGTTAACTTTTCCTTTTTTTCTTGTTCTTCACGGTGACAGCCATTGACCCACACCTGGGATTCTGTACAAGGGGCTAGAGATTATAAATCCAATTTAGAGAAGGGGAGAGGGCAAGGATTGAAGAGGCAGCTTGCAATGGAAGAAGATGCGAGCTGCAGCTCCTCTTTTTTTGGCAATAAAAGGCATGGTGTTTACTGTGTCTGTTTTGAATTCTCTCTTTGGTCCTTCTTGCCTTTTTTCCTGGCCATGTTAGCATGGTTGGAAAGTTGCTTAGCATGTCCCTCGACTAATAAGGTGGATGCTTGGCCATGCTTCATAAGTTATAGAAAGGATGATGGACAAGGCTTTTAAAATCTGTTTGGCTCCTGCTTCCTACTCCATCAGTCATGAATTGTAAGAATGAGTTGCTTCTGTTTGTAAAATAGGAGCAGAGATGAGGTTGTGACAGACGTTGCTTTGGGAAGACACGTCAGCTTTCTGAAGGGAGTTCGTCCTGAGTTCTGGAACGGTCCCCGGACTTTCTCAGCTAGGGCCAGATTAGTTGTACACACTTCCATCTTGGTTTAAGCTGAGTTTGCAAGAACAAAATTGCTTAATATTAAAAGTCCAAGTGAAGAATAAATGGATGGTTTTAAATTACATGCGACACAGTTATTTTTTCTTAATATTGTGTTGGTAAATTTAATTTAGGTAATAAAAGAAAGCTAAATGGTGAAACTACCCTAAAAATCACTTTCCATAGCTCCAGTCCCAGCATTCTAAGTGTAAATTGGTGAACTTTGATGAATTATTACTGCTTAAAATGTACTCTTGGGGGGGAGGCAGGTAGAAGAATGATGCCCCCTCCCTTTACCAAGTCTATGTCTTGATTTCAGAGACTGCTGATGTTCCTGTGCATGGCTGAGGGACTTTGCAAATATGTCTAAGATTGCAGCTCTAGAAATGGAGAGATTATCTTGAATTATCTGGTTAGGTCCAGTGGAATTACCTGAGTCCTTAAAATCAGAGACTATTTCCTGGCTGTAGTGAGAGATGGCAGCTTGAGAAGGATTCAATGTCCCTGTGTTGGTTCTGAGATGTAGGGAGCTGCGCACAAGAAACTGGATTCTGTCAACAGTGAGAGAGAAAACTATCTCCCCTCCCCCCCCAAGAGCTCCAGAAAGAAACTCAGCCCTGATGAGGCCTTGATTTGCATATGAAGAAATGCTTGTCAGACTTCTGACCTACAGAATTGTAAGATGATACATTCCTGTTAGTTTAAGCCACAAGGTTTGTGGTCTTTTGTTGTAGCAGCAATGGCCAACTCATACATTGCTGTTTCTTGGACCTAGAGTTTTCCTAAAGATAGGATGGCTTCTGAACCTGGTGTGTGTACCTTGCCGTCAGGGAGGGCTGCATCATTTCCTTGCAAAGCTCTGTCTCTGGTGTATCACCAAGACCTTCCACCTGTGGTCCCAGGTGACTGGAAGGTCAGGAGTTGTGGGTGATAGAGAACCAAGTGGGCCCTATGTTCGTGACCCTAGCCTAGGTATTCATAGTCTTCTCCACCCTCACAACAATCTGTGAGGTGGGTATGGGACACTGGTTCCGAGGGGTTCAATGACTTTCCAGAGCTTACGGAAGTAGTAAGGGACAGTGTGATGTCCCGAACCTCCAGAGTTCTTTGTCCTGTGCCCAACTCTTACTTCCTTTTCAGCAAGCCGTAGGAGTTGGGATATCAGTTTAGTGGCCAATTCTTTTGCTGCAGAAGTCAAGAAAATAGGATCACCTATTATCCAGTCTCTCTTTAATGTATTTTCTTCTGATAGAAATTGTAGAAGGGCTGGGGTGTAGCTGGGGGGTAGAGCGCTTGCCTAGTATGCGTGAGGCCCTGGGTTTGGTCCCCAGCAATGCTCACCACACACATATACTCATACAACAAACAAACAAACAAACAAACAAACAAACAAACAAACAAAATACTGATGAAGACGGAGGACATTGTGCATGCTTTTCCCCTGAAGTCCCCAGTGGGAGGGTGGAGCCCAGACAGAATGGCTCATCTATGAGTCTCCACTTCTGTCCCCTCCTATGTTGGGCTTTCCTGATTACTAATCAACAATGCTTTGTGGCTTTTGGAATAAGCACCTAGTTTGTTAGTAAAGGAATCAGGTTGGTATTTAAGATGAAAGAAGATTTGAAAAAAAAAGATTGATTATTTCGAAGGGTCACTTGGGACTGGCTTTGCAGATCTTACTGCATTAAGCCAGATTTGGGTTTGATTGCTGGCAATGCCCATTGGATTAGATGTGTGCAGCATGCCCCTGAAAGCCCAGGACCTTCTGCCAGCCATTCACTAGTCCTACATGTCACCCATGTCACCCAGAGAGAACGTGGGCTACCAGCTAGCGAACCCCAGTGTTGTGGGAGATGGGGGCTTCTTTGAATTCCACTGGGGTACTGGTAGAGACCTGCAGATGAGATTTGATTAGGCAGCTTTAAGGCACGCCGCACCCCACAGCATTAGTTTCACGAGCAGAGAAGAAGCATACAATGTACTGCCTGTTTCTGAGGAGCATCTAGTTCAGAGGGAGAGGGATGGCTGATTAGAGAGATGAGCAGGTTGTGGTAAACACATCATCTTGTGCTCCACTGGCGGGGAGGAAACTGAGATGCTGGGTTTGGGGCAGGTGCGTGGGTGGATGTTGGTATATATTTGCTCATGGGTTGTTTGGGGAGGATGCCCAAAGCAGCCCCAGCATCTTCTGCAGCTTAGAACCCAGTCCTTAGATGGTGTCCAGATTTTGATGGCTGGACCACAATGTATTATTTAAAAGCCCCGTGGCCATGGAGACCCCACCCCCTGAGATGTAGGGTGGATTGGATATCCTCTGGGCATCGCACCTATATGATGCTAAATATTAACTAGCCCATTAGTTCTGAGATTCCCTTCTGTGGAGCTGGACCAGGCTTCTAGAACCTTCTGCTAGAGTTTTGCACACTGAAGTTGACCTTTGCTGTCCTGGCTGCCCTCTTACTTAGCTTCTGATCGTGCCTCCCACAGCCTGGAGTGGCCTCATTCAGGAATTGGAACAACAGAGAAGACTCACAATCAATCCTGTGGAGCCCCCCTTGACTTACAACCCTTAGTTTGTTAACTCCTCTTTGAGGATTTTGCTGTGACCCTAGAACCCAAGACACATCGTACCTAGCTCTGCAACTTTTCACAGAAACTTCCACACAGGATAGGATTAAATTTCTTACTGAAAAAAGAAAAAAAAAAAGCAGAACCTCTTCTTCTTTCTTTGTTGGCTATAGACGGCCACTTCTTAGAAGACCATAAAACAAAATCCCCATGAGTTTTAGGTTAGAAAATAGTGTCAGAGTACATACGCTATGCCCCAAATCAGGACGCTATACATTTTCTACACCATGAAATCTTTAACTTTTCCCCTAAAGTCAACTCTTAATATAATTTAAATTAAAACTAAACACTTTTTACATAGGATAGTTTTTTTGTGTGTGTTAGATCTGTGTTTTTTTTTAACTATTTTTGGGGTAAATGGAATCCTTTATATTATAACTTTCTTTTTTTGTGGTACTGGGGATTGAATCCAGGGGCATTCTATCTCCAATATACACTCCCATCCCTTTTTATTTTTGTTTTGAAACAGGGTCTTGCTAGGTTGCTGAGAGTCTCACTACTTTGATAAGATTGTCCTCAAACCTGTGATCCTCCTGTCTCAGCCTCCCAAGTATTGGAATTACAGGTATGTGCCACCATGCCCGGCATAACCTTTATTGTTTTTAAATAAGTGCCCCATTTTAAGCAAAATATCTGTATTCAAAACATCTGTTTGAAATACTGCTTTCAAGCTGGGCGTGGTGGCGCATGCTTGTAATCCCAGTACTTGGGAGCCTGAGACAGGAGGATCACAGTTTCCCGGCCAGCCTCAGCTACTTAGTGAGGCCCTCCACAACTCAGTGAGACCCTGTTTCAAAATAAAGAATAAAAAATAGGGCTGGGGGTGTACCTCGGAGGTAGGATGCCCCTGGGTTCAATCTCCAGTACTGCAAAAAAATAAAAAAATAAAAAATAAATAAATACTGCTTTCAACATGCCACTCCTTGGCTCAGAAATTCTGAATTGTTTCCTATTCTCTTTTCCCCTTTAATCTAAATTTCAGAACCTGACTTTCCAGGTTTTTCAGCATCCAACTCTCTCTGGCCTTTTCTTTTTCAAAAGTTCTTATTGTCTTTTCTCTGTGTTATGCTTTTAATGAATGAGAGGCTGTGTTGTTGTTAGTAATAAAGACCCTGAGATGAGAGTTCCTGGGGTTAAGTCCTGCCTGTTAGTTGTGCAACTTTAGCAAGTTGCATGCTTAGTTGGTTTTGGTTTCCCAATCTATAAAATGGGATAGTAATATGACCTATCTTGTAGGGTTGGGTATGAGGATTAAGTACATACTTTTGCATGTGAAATGCTTTCTGGCACACAGGAAGTGTTCAATAGTTGTGAGTTATGATAACATTCCCTCATGATGGAATTGTGATTTGGACATGGGAAATATTTATGTCTTGCTTTTCTTTATTCCTTTCTATCCTGGGTGAATATATACTTGTATCAGGTTTAACTTGAAATTAACATACCATTTGGAATATTTTTCAGATGCTCTTTGTAGTAGCACACCTAACCACAGGGCAATTTTGCTAGTTCGGAATGTACCAAGCAGAGAATTTTCCCAAAAGTAGCACACATACCAGATCTCTACCCTCAGCCTTAATCATTTCCATATGCATACAAGGTATTACTTTTAGATAAGAAAGTCAAACAAGTTTTTATACTCTATTAGTCTGTTTCTGCTGCTATAACTAAACACCAGAGACTGTGTTATTTATTTATTTATTTTTGCGGTACTGGGGATTGAACCCAGGAGCATTCTACCTCCGATCTATATCCCCAGCCCTATTTTTATTCTTTATTTTGAAACGGGGTCTCACTAAGTTGCGGAGGGTCTCACTAAGTAGCTGAGGCTGGCTGCAAACCTGTGATCCTCCTGTCTCAGCCTCCCAAGTTCTGGGATTACAGGCATGTGCCACCACGCCCGGCCTGTGTAATTTATAAACAATAGAGATTTGTTTTTCCCAGTTTGGGAGGCTGAGAAGTTTAGGTCAAGATGCCTGCAGGTTTGGTGTCTGGGAGGCCGCTCTGTGCTTGGGGCTGGTACCCCGTTACTGCAGGCTCTGGGGTGGGGGGATGAATGCTGTGTCCTCACAGGGTGGAAGGAATGGAAGGGCAGGAGGAGCTCATGCCCTTGATCCCTTTTATAAGGCTCTGATCTCAGTCATACGTGCGGACCCCTCCTGGCCCAATCACCTATTAGGAACCCCAGCTTTTAATACCGTTGCATTGAGGATCAAGTTTCAGCATGAATTCTGGAGGGACACCAGCATTTGAACAAGAGCAATCACTTTTCCTGAATTTATTGCCTTGTCATTGACATGAGCTTAGGAAGCATAGGCGCGGTGTAGGTAATTCATCTATGGATGTGGGCTTGATCCGAATCAGGAAACTGTAGAAGCAAGAGTACTTTAGTGGTGGTTTTGCTATTTTGAAACTTTCTATTCTTGTTCCCTGGTCCCCTTCCTCCAAATAAATCTCACAAGCCAAATGACCTTCAGAGCTTAGTTTGTAGCTCATTGAGAATATTAGGAAATGAGAATGCCCCAGTGGATCAGATTTCTAGTCTCCAGTCCATTTTTTTAAATCACCAATATTGGGGGAAGGGTTGTCTTGTAGGAAAACATGACAGAGGTCTACCATAAGATTCTCTTCAGGAAGTTAGCTGCTCTACCCCATCAGTTAGCAAGGCCAGACAATCTGGTGGATCCGACTGGGTTAGATGTCCAGGATGAAACCCAAAGAAGTCACGGGCTCAAGATTAGAGTCAGTGAAACTTTTCAGCTCTTCCAACACTTAGTTTAGTTTAAAAAGTTTTGTTTTTAATTTCAATTCCTCTCATTTGCTGTAATGAATAATCCCTTTGATTTTACCATATCCTTAGGAAGGAAATATATTTCACATCACAAATTGCAGTCTCGGTCATATAATATAGGAAAGATTTCCATATATATCATGTGGTAGCCATCATATAGATTTTTCTCTGAAAGATAAGTCAATGGGGTTCTTATTTGTATATTTTAGTTGAGAGGGGCAAGGTAGTGTAATAGACAAACCAGATTCTAGGGATAAAAGATTTGGTAAATGTCAGCAACATGATCTTGGGCAAGTCCCCAACCTCTATAAGCCTCAGATCTTTCATGTATAATTAGAGACAAAATTTTAATGAAAATTACACACACACACACACACACATACTCATTAATTCACACATACATATACATTCACTTTTGCAGAGATTTTTATTTTCAAATGTAAATGAATCACTGCAAGGAAAGTGCTTAGGATACTACCTGGCACACTAGAGACTCAATCAATGGAAGTTCAGTCAGTCGCGGCTCATTATGTGCATTTTTATTCCATGCACATAAAAGACACAGGGGCCACCAGGATGAGTAAGAAATGGCCTCCACCTTTGGGAACCTTACAGTAAAGATACAAGAAGTGGGAAGTCTGTGAGTTTCAGCAATGAAAGGAGAAGCAAGTCGGGCATGGGTTTGCTGGGTGTTATGGTGAGGTGATGGAGATGTCGTCAAATGGTGGCAAGGTCCTCTAGCACCTACCTGCATGAACAGTCCTGTCCTGGGCTTCTCCTCTCCTTGCTCACTGTACTCCTGCTGCACTCGCCACAGCCACTCACTTGATAGTCACTTAGCAAGTATTCAGTGAGCACCTTCCACAAGCGAGACACTGTTCACGTGGTGTGGTGAGCAAGGCAGAGCTGGACCAGGTGTTCATGGATGTTCATGGAACGCATAGACTGCCAGCATCTCAGACACGCTCAGCTCCTTCCCACCTCAAGACTTTCAATCATGTGTCTTCTTTGTCTCAAACATATATATATTTATATATTTTTTGCCGTACTGGAGATTGAACCCAGGGACATTCTACCTCCATGCTACATCCCCAGCCCTATTTTTTGTTATTTATTTTGAAACAGGGTCTCACTAAGTTGCGGAGGCTTTCATGAAGTAGCTGAGGCTGGCCGCGAACCTGTGATCCTCCTGTCTCAGCCTCCTAAGTACTGGGATTACAAGTGTGCATCACCATGCCTGGCTAACAATTTTTTTTGATGCTTTTTTTTACATTAACTTCTAATTATCCTTCAGATCTTAAGTTTCCTGCTTCACACAAGCCTTGTTGACCCCTGAGCCCAAATCTACTCTAAATTAAATTCCTCCACTATCTTTTCTTAAAGGGTCTTTAATTTTTGTTTCAAAACACTTATCACAGTTTATCTGTGTCACCGTTTGTTTATTGCTTCATCCACTAGTCTGAAAGCGCCATGAGGTCACAGACTGTGTGATTTTTTTGTCTTATCCAACACATCTAGAACTTAACTGGCTTTCAATAGAATAATATATATATATATATATATATATATATATATATATATATACACACATACACTGATCTAATAAAAGAATTGACTTAGTATAGAAATTATTTTTATTTTTAAATACTGATGGAAAATTTGTGCAGATTTTAGTGGTGATAACACATTTAGAGGGGTAGGTTTATTTTTGCTCTGCTGGCTGACTATATATATGTGTATATCTAATTTTTTAATTGCCAAAGTATGATCCCGGGGAGCTATTCTTTATCTATGAAAAGCTTTCAAATAGTTTTCTTTCTTTCCCTACAGGAATAGCTTTTAGAGTGATTTTTCCCCCCTGGGATTCTGGCATGTTCTTTAATCTTCGTAATAGTCCAGGTCACTCAGAATGAAAGTCGTTGGGTGTTGCAGGGGCTCATTGTTCAGTAGGAAAATGTAAATCTGTTCTCTTGATTGCCCACGCCATTGGTAGAAGCCCGCATCTCTGAAGATCACTATTAGAAGAAATAAGTGGAGGGTATCCTGAACAAATGTTCCCGTGTGTCTACCTGCTGAAGTAGGGTGGTCATTGGTTTAAACATGTACAGCTAATAACAGCTTGAGGCCTGGTTCAAACAAAAAACCTTTTCTTTTTGGCTAAGTTGACTAAGCCAGCCCACTGCGGTTCCATCTTTTGAATAGTGTTCATTTCAAGTTTCAGTACCACTATGGAAAAAAAAAAATCCGCCATTACGGCAAATGATAGTGTTGGACGTGGACGGAAACCCCATAAAATTGTATGGGTGATATTAATTTAGTCACCTACGGCTTAATAGTCATTTTATGGATATTAAAAAAAAGTTTTGTAGCCATAATGTTTTATCTATCTTTATGGTCTCTTATGCTGTGTTTAATCAGTGTAATTATGGGAGGAGATAATTAAATATAGTACTATACAGTTCTTAAGATTTTAATGCTGTTATTACTGATTTAGCCACAAAAAGGATATATAAGATCTGAGCTGTTGCAAATCTTAAAGAGAAATATCCAGTTGGAATTTTCAGTAAGCAGTTTAAGTGATAGAAGGGAAGGTATACCGTCTTTTTTTTAGTCAGTTTATTTATGCCATTTAATATATTTTTTATTTATAACTAGGAAGGAAAATCAGGAGGAGATGAATACCTGTACTATTCTGTAAGCCAAGTGGTATCTCTTTATAGTTCGAAATGGTTACATTAGAAATAGTTTAGTGCCGCCAAAGACTATTCATGACTACAATTTAAAACGGAGATTATACATACAATATATTTTATTATATATGTGTACCCAGGGCACATTAGCTTTATTAGTTTTATCCTAGGCATAAATAAAAGCAATTTTATTAAAAAAAAACTGAAGGAGGGATTACCAAGGAGTTGGTGAACGTATTCTGAGCCGTCTTGCTTTAGGAAAGGCAGTGCTGGGCTCCCATTGGCTATTGGGAAAGTGCACTGTTCACACCTGGCCAGAGTAACTGAGGGTGCTCCATGTCTGTGAGTTCCCTGGTGAAGCAGGTTTTTAATGGAGCTCAGGAACTAGTAGGATTTAGATTAGAGAAAGTAGAGTAGAGGGTGTGCCGGGGATGGGGGGGGGGCTGTGTGAGCAAGGTAGAAAGACTCGAAATCTCTAGGGAAAAGGTCACAGACTTCTGACTCATCTCCTCTGCCCTAGGGCAGGTAGAACGAGTAATTGGAAATAAGGTAGAAGATGTAGAACTAGTAATGGGAAATAAGGTAGGAGATGAAAAAAAAATCAGGCCGTAATGTGGGAGGCTGAAAACACCATGTAAAAAGTACTGAACTGAATACAGTGGAATAGTATTCAGTCTTAAAAAGGAATGAAATTCCAATACATGCACAACATGGATGAACCATGGAAGGCATTATGCTAAGTGAAATAAGCCAGACACAAAAGGACAAATATTACATAATTCCATTTGTAGGAGGAACCTACAATAGTCAAGTTCATGGAGATAGAAAGTAGAAGGGAGGACTCCCCGGGCAGGGGAGGGCAGAATGGGAGTTTTTAAAATTTATCTTTTATTGGTGCATTGTAGTTTTCAGCAATGTGAATGGATGGGGTCAATGCCACTGCATGGTACACTTAGAAATGGTTAAAATGATACATTTTATTTTATGTATATTTTACCAAGTAGGAAAAGTTTTTAAAAAAGTACTGGACTGAATTTTGCAAACAATGGGGAGACATCAAAGGTTCTTGCAGAAAAGGGAGGATGAGAGCCAAGCAGGAGTGTTTGGGATGGAGTTCTTGGTTCTTCGGGCTTTGTGCTGTGGTAGGCAAGCCGTGCTGGAGGTCTCTTCGTTTCTACCACATAGGACGATGAATCTTCAGTCCCTATCATTTTATGATGAATCCACCAGCATTGACAGGTGGAAGTTTCGAGTGGGGATAGCTGGGATTGGAATTGAGGCCGTGAAAACTGACGTGAAACCAAGGTTGGTATCCTCCGTTTGAAAGACTTCTTGGCAGTGTCAGAGAGATTTTGATTTGTCTGTGTGCTTCTAGGAAACCTGAGTTGGATGGAGCACCAAGGCCTAATGTTGAAAGTTATCGGCCTGGAATTAATGAAAAATGTGAGAACAGATCCTTAGGTTTTAGAGTAGTTCTGTGCACGGAATTGATGTTGTGTTCTTTTTCATTCTCCAGCAAATATATTCTCATTGTGTGCTCCGAGGAAATGATTAAAAAACATCATTAAAACACTTCTTTTCCTTTCTTCTTCGCTGGAAGAGACCACAAGTGTCTGTGTTTTCAATTTGATCCAAACCTTCGCTTTTGTATTCTAATAGCAACTCTAAATGCTTTCCGTGTGGTTCACTGGCTCGCAGGATTTTACAGCAGAGGAATCACAAACGGGTCCACAAATCATCATTTCTGATCTCTTTGCAAAGAGACAAAGACGTGGAGGCCCAGGGAGTCATCACAGACCCCTTTATAATTCCATCAATTTTCTGGCAGTAAAAACAAATGGCAAGGCCAGGCAAGGTGAAGTGTGTCAGGTGCACCGAACCCAAGAGAAGAGGAGTGTCCCACAGGCCGATAAGGCGAGGAATGGAGGGAAGCCACCCTTGCAGGGCAGAGTGAGGGAGCAGGTCCGAGAGGGAGGTGGCGCTCTAGGCCGAGTAGTTGCCGTCAAGTCTGTAGAGAACTTCCTTTGGGTTGATGGAGGCTTTGGGGTGGGTGGTTTACTGTGTGGCTTCATCCTTTAATGATTGTGTGATTTTTAGACCAGTTGATTCCTTCTCTAAACCCCAGTTCTCTCACTTGTGAAAGAGCAACAGTGTCTCCTTACTGAGGTATTCTGATGACAAATGAGGCAAACGCTTGTGAGCCCAGGGCAAGTGCCCTTATCACGTGGTGGGGGATGTTTAGGCCTTCTCCCCACGCTGCTGGGAGGTGTTCTGACCCCTCCTCTGCTCTCTAGCTGCCCTTTAAGGAGCCCGTGGAACATTCCAGGCCTACCTGTGTGGAGCTCTTGCCTCTTGGTAGTATGTCTATGTAGT
>PVJS01017760.1:17500-35734 GCA_004027185.1 Glis glis
ATGAATCTCAATTTCTTCATCTACAAAGGAAGTTCACCATGCCCAATTCAAGGGTTATTGCACAGACTAAATGACCAACACCTACACATACTAGGTGGCCATTCATGTGAGTTCCTGTTTTATTTATTGTCTGCCTACCTAATGCCCAGAACGATGCTAAGTGATTTCCAGCACCCTTCTCTAGTAATTTAGACAGACAACTCCCATTATTTCCTCCGAATGCAATAAAGTTGTTTTGAGTATATCCTGATAAGTAATTGCTTCCCTTAATGATACTCTAGTGGAATACAATATGGAAACCTCTGAAGGTTTCTATTCCTGAAACTAATTTTTAAGTACAAGTGCTTACAATTAGTCCTGCCTTGGTGTGATTTGTAGCATACCAAAAAGCCCTGGGTTTCTAAATATAGAAATCAAAAAATACCTGGCAACCTCTGAAAGCCAAATCAGAAAACCTCACATGAAAGGAGAATATGCTCACATTATTCTCCAGCATAACTATGTGTCACATCATAAGGACTGTCTCTCCAGTGATAAGTGTCTCCAAAAGGAATATGTTAAGTCTGTTAATAACTAACTCCCCACCTCTACACCCTCCTTCCCCAAGACAGCACAGAAAACAAATTCAATAATTAAAAAACAAAGGCAACCTTCCCAAAAAACTATGGATAGTAATACTTGGATGGTGTGGAAATCAAGGTAGTGGTTAAAAATTTTCTATCCAAATAAAGAAATGACAAAAACCTGAGCATGCTCTAAGTGAGAATCTTGGAATTCTTCCTTGACAAGGAGGTAGATGTCTCCAGCAAGTGGGTCTCCTCCAGCACATTGAGTCCTGCAATAGAGGAGCTTTCAGTCGCTGCATCTGTGTTGACTCTGCTAAGCACTTAGACCTCATGTTTTTAATCTCACAAGAGCTCTGATAGTAGTTTTTCATTAGATAAAAAAAAAAGGTCACAGAGAGGTTAATTAATTTTCTGAAGGTTATACTGATGTGGGTAATCAGCGAGCTGAATTAGAGCCATGCTTCTTCTTTACGCTCAGTTTCCTCATCTATACATGGGTATAGTGATATTTACCTCTCAGGGTTGTTGGGGAGAACCAAAGGACTTAGTATAGGAGAAAGTGGGGTGCTTCGTTCTTAAGATTTGGCCTAAAGAAGTATCAGCATCACCCAGAAACTTGTTAAAAAACACACAATTCTGGGCCCACCTCGGACCTCCTGAATCAGAAACTCTGGGTGTGGGGTGCAGCAATCTGTTTAAGAAGCCCCCCAGGAACTGTGAGGTCTGTTAGCATGAGGACCGCTGGGCCACTTTCTTTCGTACTGACTCTCCCCACATGGCTCTTTTGAAGGCCCAGAGGTTCTTGACTCTATAACATGACTCATAGGTTAGATGCGGTAGAGTTTGATTTTTATATTGCTATTTCTAACTTACTCTCTGCCTCAGGAAGGATGGAGAAGATGTCTATAGCACAGGATCCTTCCCTGCAAAACGGGGGAGGGGGGCAGAATCAAAATATTGGTCCAAAATTATAAAAGGAGTAGGAAATTTTTGCAGATTGAACATTTGGAACAAACATGGAATCGCCATGTGTGATCGCTTTGACATGTTTAAAATGTCAGAAAGAGGGGGAGATGGAAGAATGTCATTAACCCAAACCCTAGCATACCTTTAGGTCTTCAAGGAATTTACTCATCTGTTATTTTATTTTTCATGTATTATGGATATTTCAGGGATAATCTTCACTGTAGGATGAGGAAACTGAGGCTCAGTGAGGCTGAGTGACTTTCTGAGATATACTCTTCAGAAAATTAATCAATGTTAATAGAGTGTCACATCAAATAATGATTTAGCATGTGGCCTTTCCTCTCTGGCTTCTCTGTATGTGGGGCAGATTTCATTTATATATATAAATGAACGGATGTTCATTTATATTTTAATTTTGCTTTGTGCCAATTAGTTGTTAGTTTTATAATGTTTTAGCTTTTATTTTTTTGGTAAATTTCACATACACAAAAATAAGAGATGTGCTCTGGTTTCTTATACATTTTGAAATCATAAGTGATAATAAGACACAAGGCAAAGATGTTTTGTTCATTCAACAAATGTTTATTGAGGGTTTACTCTGCTCTACACACTAGATTGAATCTTTTTGTTCACAGTAGTGAGCAAAATGGACCTCCATTGGATTTTTTTTTTTGCGGTACTGGGGATTGAACCCAGGGTTGTTCTATCTCTGTGCTACACCCCCGGCCCTATTTTTTATACTTTATTTTGAAACCGGTCTCACAAAGTTGCAGAGGGCCTCACTAAGTAGAGAGAGAGAGAGAGAGAGAGAGAGAGACAGGGAGAGGGAGAGAGAGAGAGAGAGCTGAGGCTGGCTGCAAACCCGGATCCTCTGGTCTCTGCCTCCCAAACTACTGGGATTACAAGCGTGCGCCACCACGCCCAGCCCTCCATTGGATTTTAATTTTCTCAATTCATCACCTCCAGCTATATGGTCTTTATTAACACTGTTAAGTCTGTTCTATCTCCCTCTCTTCTTGGGTGCATCGTAGAGGCATCCCTTAGGACTAGCTTTAAAGCCACTGATATCCATAAAGAATGGTCATTGGGGGTTTAGACAACAAACCAACACATAGGCTACTGCCCACCATTAACAACTGGTAAATAAACAGAGTTTATCTTGGCCATGGGTAGGTGCTTTTACATGAGAAGTGTAAGGTTGTGCATGATCTTAAAGATGTAGCTGACATGGTAGGGGAAAATACTTTATGTGCATTAGGAAGCCTGCTCCATGGTAGATGTTCTTACGGAGTGAAGATTCAATAAATGAATATTCATTCATTTAAACAATATTTACAGAGAAGCTGCTATAAGCCAGAAACTGTCCTTGGGACTGGGACTAGAACAGTGAGCAAGATGGGCATGTTCTTGTCCTCTTGAAACTTGTTTTCTAGTTAAGGAAATTGACTAGAAAATAGCTAACTAGAATTAAGTAGAAACTAAGTACCTAATATAAGGAGTTGGTGAATGGCTGTCTAGGGGTGGGGATAGGTGGCTCCTTTAGACAGAGTCATCAAGGGGAGTCTTCCTTGAGGAGGGAAGCCATGAGCTCAGATCAGAGTGCTGCAAAGGAGCAGCTCAGGCTGGCGGCTAAGAGACAGCATTTCAAAAAAGGGAACTGCAAATGCAGATAGAGGCTCTGAGAAGAGCATGAGCTTGGCGAGTGTGGCTGGAGGATGTTCTCATTGAATGCATGACATCAGGCTGGGCAGTGTTGGGGATGGGCAAAGTTTTCTTGGGAGGTCATAATTGGAAAAAGAAAGATTTGGTCTCAACCTTCAAAAAGATAATATAAAGTCATGAAATAAAGAGTAGCATCAAGAATAATGCCACAACAAATAATGGTGGGGATAGACACCTATCTTTAAATGTACAAAGGAATGTGGAGGAGAGGGACAGCAGTGGAGGATTCACGAGGGGATCCTGCTAGGGGTGGGGATCAGGTAAATGTGCAGAAGAAAGTAGAAGGGGTGCTTCTGAGCAACAGAAATTAAACTGATAAGAACAGACACTAGAAGGGGCAACAGCAAGAGAGATACTACCTGGGCCGATGGAGAAGGTGGCTGCCAAGGCGTGGCCTGGTGGCACGGAAGATGAGCACTGAGGTTCCGAAGCCAGGCTGCTTGTGTGGTTTTGAAAGTCCTGTGTCTCGGTTTCTCATTTGTAAAGTAAAGGTCATAATGGTGTCTATGCATTTTGGTTACCTATGGTTGCTTAACAATCCTCTCCATAATCTTGTGACTTAAAACATCAGTTTACTCTTCTGTCCCACAATTTTGTGGGTGAAGTGGGAGCCCCTGAGTGGTCTGGCATGGAGATCCTTTTGTGGCTGGGGCCGGAGTCAACCGAAGTCTTGACTGGGCTGGACGTGCAAGATGGCATGTCTAGTGCCTGGACTGGGCTGTTTGCAACAGTTGGGAGATAAAAAGACATCCTTTCCTGGCCCCTCTCTCTGTGACTAGCTTGGGTTTCCGGTGTGCACAGTAGTCTCAGAGAAGAAATCAGACTTCTTATCTGACATCTGGCTTCCTCCAGGTGAGAGTTCCCATGTAGAGAATGGAATGTGGCATGACATCATTTTCTGTGTACAGTCACACGGCAACTCATATTCAAGGTGAGACGACACAGACTCCACTTCTTTTTTTATGTTCATTTATTGGTGCATTGTAATTATACATTTTGATATATGTCAGGGTATGAACGTCATACATGCACACATTGCACATTCAGCCCTCCCTCCAATCCCACCCTATTCCCTCCCCCTTCCCTCCCTTTCATGCTCCGGATAGTGATTGAATCTTGTAGGTTTGTGTATGTACATCATGTGCTATAGTGTGTTTCCCTCCACTCCCCGCCCAACTCCCTCAGTTAGGTCACCTTCTTTGTCCATCTAAAGATTTCTTCTTCTTCCCTTCTAAGTCCCTTCTACGTCCCATTCTATCTAGCTCCCACAGATTAGGGAGAACATCCGATTTTTTACTCTTAGTGACTTACTAATATTGCTTAGCATGATGTTATAGCAGCACAATTCACAATTGCCAAACTTTGGAACCAGCCAAGGTGTCCATCAACAGATGAATGGATCACAAAACTATGGGATATGTACACAATGGAATTTTAACGCAGCCACAAAGAAAAACAAAATCACATCATTTGCAGGGAAATGGAGAGAACTACAGGCCCCACTTCTCAGTTGGAGAAATGTTAAAGAATCTGTGCATTTGTAGCCATCTTTAATCCACCACACTATTTTATGGATTGTGGTGAGCATTGAATAGGCTGGTAGACAACACTTAGCAATGAACATAGAACAAAGTATAGATTCAATGATGTTGATGATGATGGTGAAGAAGGGGAGGAGAAGGAGAGGGAGGGAGGGTCCTAAACATTAGGCAGGATATTTGATAGAATAACCCTGTTGGCATAGCAGGGTCATATGGAATCCTTGTCTTGGAATGATAGGAGAGGAAACAAGAGGGTGGAGAGAAAATTCACTCTCTAATTTGTGCACGCTTGAAGATTTTGTTCTATTGGGTTTGCTTTGTTAGGTTCTCTCATAGGTAGTCAATCTCTTTTGCACACCTACTTCATCCATTCCTGCATTTGAGCTATGAAGAACTTGGACATTGTACTAAGTGGTAGGTGTATGAGACCAATAGAGATCTGATCAGTAGGGGAGCAAAGTTTTAAACCAATGGTTGCTAAGGAGCAGAACTATTTGTGGTTGTGCTAAGACTGTGAAGAATGAATACACAGGCCCCAGGATATTGTAATGGGGACCTAGCCTGCAGAGACTTCTGCAAGTGACATTCAACCTGGAACATGAAGGATAAGGAGGAGATGCCAGGAGGAGAAGACCTCAGGAGGAGGGCCTGGCACAAACAAAGATTGGCGGTGGAGAGGAGCGTAGGGAGCCAGAAACCTGAGCGGCAGCGACCAGGGTGAAGAGTGCAGCATTTGTGGGGCCAGAGGCAGGAGCTGGAGCTGGAGAGCCAGGTAGGACCCCATCACCTCAAAAGCTCGTTCAGGATTGCAGATTTTATCCTAAGGGTAATGGGTTCACAGGAATGGTGGTATTTGAAGAGTTCCCAAAATTGCTAAGTCTTTTTGCCTGAAGAGGAAGGAAAAAAAAGTGCTTAAAGAGATGGGAGATGGTGTTGAGGGATGAACTTGGCTGGTTTCACTTGAACAAATAAATCACCGGGTGCCATTTATCCCCAATCAGCAATAATCCCGGCATTCTCACCCTGGGTCAGCCGGGACAAAAGCGGCCCACTCTGTTCCTTTCCACATTTGTCAGCCTGTAATAGCATCCTTATCTCAGGAAATCTCTAGATTGCTCCCCAGCATAAACTGTTTGCTGGGCAGCCCGGGGTCAGCTGTGCCTGCTAAGCTCTCAGTCTGACCCAGGTGCCCTGTTTGAACTGCAGAGGGTTCCGCGGAATTGAAGCGGCCCGGCCGGGGCGGCGGTGTTTACTGATCCAGGTTTGAGTCTGGCACTGTAATTCCTGGGCACCTGTGCAAGGCACCTGTACTCACCATTCATGAGCTGAATCGCCAAACAGTGCCACGGCCAAAAAGGACATTGGTTCCCCGCCACTGCCCCCAAAGAATTGGACCATGTAAAGCAAGCTCCAATCACGAGAGGAGGGCAATTTCTTATAGGTTGTGGTGGGTGGTGTGGGAAGAACCCCTCCAGCTACAAAACAAAAAAACCACAATGAAATACACATGGTAGTCACTTTTGTGTGTGTGTGTGTGTGTGTGCCAACATTGAAACAGAAATAGCCTCTCTTGGGAAGGGAGGTGATTTTAGTAGGTAAGCTCCTTTAACTACCTGCTGGCTAAGCTGTCTGCGGGTAAATGCTTTAAATATTTTAAAGGAGCAGTTTGGGCTAGAAAAGACCTCCTTACCCAAAGGGGTTAAAACTGTGGACCATGTTTCTGAGCGCCTCTTTTCTTTTGTTAATGGGAACTGACATTCCCTACAATCAAATGGGACTGAGCCTAATCATATTCTCCATGACAGAAGAAATTAAGGTCTGTGGTAGAAGACATTATAATCCTGACAGAATTTCCATGCTCTCCAAAAGTCCAAATTACTCTGTTTACTGAAATCACATGTTGGTGGATCTTTGTCTTAATGCTCTGATTTGGGGGCCTGCTAATTTCCATTTTGTGGGGAGGGGGAGCCTTCAGTGTTATCATTGGCTTCCCACCATTTATCTTCCGATGTGCCGGAGCAGATAAGTGGCTCCCTCCTACAACCCTTTGACTGGAAAATCTCCCCCATGCTGGATGACTTCAGGGTTTGGACTGGCCAAAAGCAGCCGTGAGAACTGACTCATTTTGTTTGTCTCTAAGGCCCAGCATGGTTTCTTCCTTCCCAAATGATCTGTTTGGGATCTAGCAGCAGTGGAGCTGCCCAGAATTGATACAGCAGAGTACCTGAGGTCCAACTTCATGCTAAAAACCAAAACAAAACAAAATAAAAACCCACTTTTTAAAAAGCCATAGACAATGCAATCGTATACGTTGCTCTTCTGCTTACACCCAAAGAAAAAGTAGACACTGCAGTTACATCATTTGGTCACACACGATCAAGATCATACTCAGAGTATTGCACACTGTGTATAACAGGAGCTTGACCAAGAGGATGCCACAGCCAATCAGGATGGATGCCTGTGTAAACAGCTGCTGTCCCAGTAGCCAGTGGTGGGCTGGCATATGCTTCACAATGGACTCTCCAAAAAGCCCCTGAACACTCCCACCAATGCCAGTTTCAAGCCACCAATGTGATATCAATTGGATCACAAAATTCCTGCAAATTTAACGATCAGCTCTCCCAAAGCCAATATAAGCTGGGTCCAACACATCCCTGTCAGTAACAAGTAGGTATTGGCTTGATATCATCCTTGCACACACGTGTGCGTGCACACACACACAAATACATACACACACACGCAAACACAAATACATATGCACCCAAGGCATGTTTTTCTTCCTCTAAAAATGTGAAGTTATAAATGACATACAGGAGCAGCCCAGCGGGGAATAAAGTGTCTGAAGTGTTACCAGATGAGCCATCAGGGTTGTTAAGAGGAAAAGCCAGAGTCTGATTATTTTCTGCTTCTCCATTGTAGTGAAACTATAAGCTCAAGCTTCATTTTCAAAATGCATTTCTCACCAAATGCTCCTTTTTCTTTTCCCTTTTTTTTTTAAATACATTTCAACTGAAGGGAGAAAATAATTTTGTACCCCGGCCACCAGTGAAGCCAGCTTGAAAGTCACCAATTTAAAAAACCATTTTCAGATTTGGTATGTGGGCAAAATAAGTGGAGGCTATAATCAGGAAATTCTGCGTAAGAGCAAATGGCTTTGAGCTGATTTTAACTCGGCGGGGTAAGGAACGAATTCTCCAGCACTGTCGTTGGAATAATTCCTGGCTCGGCTTCTTGGGGGCAGCTATGGTCTAAAAATTGTTGATGCTTCTATTAGGTCAGCATTCTCCATTAATCTGTGATCTATTTTAGAAGAAAAAACAATCCCGTGCAGCCCGTGAGATTTTTGATTTGAGCACCTTGGTCAGAGGCCCATTATTTCTCTTTTAGGGACAAGTCCAGAGTTGCTCCTTGCAAGTGAAGTCCTTACAAAGAATTCTAATAGGCATCCTGCTGGGCTGTTGTCTGTTCCTAAGTCTCTTTTCATTTGAATTGGAAAGAAATAATAGTGAGTGGAAATGCTGGGCTCTTTGGAAGTGGCCTTTGCAAAGCTAAACAATACAACACAACGTCCATCATCACATATTAGGCCTAAATCATTGCAGTCAAGTTGCATGTAGCAGAGAGACGGTGATTTTCACATTGTATGGCCTCTGGCAAATATTGCCCTGTCTAGCCATAAACATCTCTATTGGTCCCTCTCCGGGCTCTGAAGGAGCGATTACGTCAGGGTACTGCTGTGAAGAAATTAGTCAGAGGAATCCTTGTATCATCTTTTTTGCCTTGATTTCTTTACATATCGAAATTAGTTTCTGATTCCCACTTGGGAAAAAATAATACAGTAGCTCCTAGTGGAAAACCTGTCTTCAGTTATATTTAGCAGGGAAATGAGTCAAACTATTGAGAGACTGCCAGCTTCATCATTATAGGATTATGCATTTTAATGGGACACAAGTTCGAAGGCCTTTGGGTTTGATAGTTGCGTCACACACATTTTATTTTTCCAGGCGTCCTGAGGCCTGGAAAGTACCTACTTTTTAAAAGCCAGGTGTTGGGTGACCTCTGTTTCTTTTTGCTTCATTTTAATCACTTGATCCTTCTTACACGGTATCGTTGAGGATGAGGGAATCGACACCAGCACATTTAATTCGAAGGGCACCTCTATTTTGGAAGCTTTACATGATGACTTAGCAGAGAAATGAATTTCCTCTTCTTAGGAGCTTGCTTAGATAATTCAGGCTTGCACAAAGGAGAGTTAGGCCCTACATTTTGTAACTCTTCCTTAGTACAGCTGGGAGTAGGGAAGGAGAAATGGGGGCCTGGATGGCCATGCAGCTATTCAGGCTGCATGGCCTTGGTAAGGGTGCTCTCTGGAAACTGTAGAATAGTTTTGTCATTTCAGAGGTCTCTTGAGGTGGGCTTTCTGGGAATCCTTTTCTGGCTTTTCACCTTGCTTGCACAAGTTCACCTCTTGGCAAAATAACAAACTTGCATTCAGCAGTTGATCGTTTATCTTCCTGTAGTTGTCTTGCCTCAAATCTGCAAATCTGGAGAGCCCATTCATGACAGGCTGAGAGGTGTTCTTATGTAAAGCTTTGGCACACTTCCCCAGGAGCTTCACTCAGCTTTACACAAGAGACACCTGTTTACTGGCTTGTGCATTAAACTCATCTCTCTGTTTTTATATTTATATTATTTTTGTTTTCAAAGGACATTCGTTATCTGGTGAAATATTTTTAAGTTCTCAATGCTTAAATACATTTGGGAGATGTCAAAAAGAGTGAAAATCAAGTCTTCATTTTAAATGCATTGCTTTATGGAGAGAAAAGAGGGAGTAAGAGAAGAGGCATATATGCCTGTATATATATGATGACTAATATTGAATTCTAAGGTTGTTGACTTAGCTTTTGGCTAGGCCAGGTAAATGTAAGTCTGATAGAATAGAGTCTATGAGACATATAACTAACAGTGTGGTATTTACTTTTTGTGAAGAAACCATTTTATTTATTCCAGAATAAAAGAAGAGATATAAACTTTTCTTTCTTCTTTCCTTCTTATGATGTAAAACAAGATAAATGATAATTTTAGAAAACATTTCTTGAACCTCCAGGAAACAAAACACCTCAGGAAGGTTTTAAGAGTGTCATGGCAGTAGTTCACAGCAAGTAAAGATTTCCTAAGCAAATCTAATATTTAGAAATTTAAGTTTATACAATAAATGAAAAGAAATCCTCTTTAGTATGCCTTTGAACGAAGCCTGCTCCCTGGCACACCGTTGAGTGGTAGTTATTCCAGTTGTCTTTTGTTGGTGTTTTCTGGAGGCGATGTCTTACATAATGTGAAGCACACCCGTGTCCAATAAGTGAGACTCTTTGAGAACAATTGTCTTTCTTTTTGATGACCCAGCTTTTTGGGCAACAAACATTAAGAAGGTATAAAAAAAGAGAAATACAATGAACTCAGAGACATCCCTGTGGATAGAAACAGGTGCTTTAGAGAAAAGCAGCATATCCTTCTTATAGGGCATTCAACTCATTCTGCAAAAATGTAATGGGAGGAAAAAATTTCTCCTGGACCCCAAATGTCCGCCTTGAGTTATGAGTATCAATAACATTAGCCATAACTGCAGAAAGAACTGTTCCTTATATGAACATATAATTCTATTAAAAATAAAGCTCACTAAGCTACTTGGGGAAAATAGTACCTACAGCAGTGAATCCCAAAAGCTAATTGTGTTATGGTAAAAGGCCTTCTTCAACCCATTTCTTTTTTTCTATCTTTAATTTCATGGAGTGTTTCCTTGGTCTTGCCTTATGGCCCAAGGTAACCAAGAGTATCCATCTGGTATAATCACGAACCCTCATTCATTAATTACTTCATTCATTTACTTTTTACCTTTTTTAACACTTCTCTCTTTTCACAATGAAGTAACTCTCATCTTAAGACAAACGAGGTCTTTCTCAAATGGATGAGTTTCTTTATTTCTGATTTCTCCTCTTTCCTTCTCTGCTCTCAACTGATTTTTTTTTTTTAAATCTGGAAGTTCTGCCTGTTCTCTCCATACACGGGAATAGTATTCATCCTTGAAGGTGATGTGCAGATCCTATTTAGTCTGCTTGTCTATGAGTTCTTCAGACTTTATTGGCCGGGTTATTAATTTGGCATGGCCAGAAATACTTTGATATGTCTTTTATGCTTGTATGTTCACCAACCAGATTGTAGGCATTTGGGGTCCCCAAATGACACCTCCTCGACTTCATCAGGATTTACGTAAAGACTATTCTGACAAAATCAAGACAAAGATAGGACAGAGGGCTGACTTAGGCCATAGCCTAATAATACTTTTCCATGCTTTAAAAACCACTGCATACACTTGGCACTTTTGATGATGGCAGATGAAGGCCAGGCAATCTCATGAAGTGGTCCACTGGGATGCTTAGAGCTTTCGAGGGAGAAGTTACCGCTTGTTCTGAACCAATCAAGACACACAAAAACCAGTGGGCGAAAATGTTTACTTCGTCTTTGCTGATGTTCCTTTAGATCACAGATTCTCAAGTTGCTAGCTCTTTTTAGTCCTTCTAGTTCTGCCATCACTACAAGTCAAGGAGTTTTAACTCTTTTCATAGACGATCTGAGAGACCTTAGGAATATCCCATCATTTCACCCATAGGGGAAGCTGAGTGTAAGTTCATCATTTCACAGACAGAGAAGCTGAGGCATGGAGGAATGTAAGAAATCCCGGCTGGGCTGGGCTCCCAAACCCCTCGCAGCTCAATGCTTTCTACACTCCACCATGTGGTCTCCTGCCATTAGCTACTTGCATTTTTCTATTTACTGTACTTCATTTGACAAATCATTAAAAATAGATAGCACAACACTGGCCTCAGGACTAATCTTTGAGCGGCCCCATTATTTTTAGCTTCCCATGTGGAAAACTGGCTATTTATTCCTGCACTTCGGTTCCTCTCGGTTAAGAAGACTTTAATCACGACAGAACTTCACCTTTTACCCCATAGTTACCGGCTAGCCCGCCTGGCTTTAATAGCCTCCTATGAGAGACCTTCTCAACAGCCTTTAGAAAGTCTAAATAAATTATGCCCACAGATTCCTTTTTATCTGCTGTTTTTAGCACACAATTTTCCCAAACAAAAAACCAGGCCAGAGTGCACGTTTGTCTTGGTAGGTGCTTTGAAATGCCTTTCTGTGGAATTTCTTCTTCTCTTATGCCCGGGTCAAGATGGATGCTTGGCTAGGGCTGGGGCAGGGGAAGGCAGCAGCAGCAGCAGCTCTAAAGTGAAAAAATCCAGCCATACAATGGTTTTCTTGGTCTCCAAGATGCCACGTAGCTGTCTCATTGCACATACTTTAGGATCGACCCTTTCCGTGTTCATTCTCTTTTAGCTCGGCTCCTCCTCATGCTGGCTCCTCAAAGTCACCTTGTTGGACTTCCATTCCTTCATCCCTCTGCCTCTATCAGCCCTCAAAGCAAGTGGGACCTCTCCTTCCCTGAGGCTTCCTGGTTCCCTCTAGAAAATTCTTTCATGGAGATGTAGCACTTTTAATGTCCTTTTACTTACCTGTGGGTTTCATCAGATTCGTCAGACCTTTTGTCCCCCGGTCTAGTGGTTGCACAATGACTGGCATACAGTGAGTGCTCCATCAATACCTACCTGCTCACTGAATGGAGTCCGTATCTCTGGTGCCTAGCGGAGGGCTAAGGTATAGCAGGAATTCAATATTTGTTAATTAGTGTATGAATGAGTGTGGTAGTCAGCTTTCTGTTGCTGTGGAAAAATACCTGAGTTCGAAAGCTTATAAGGAGGCAAAATTTATTTTGGCTCATGATTTTAGCAAGTGGCTCAACTTGTGGCTGCTAGGAAGCAGAGAAACGAGAGAGAAAGAGAGAGAGAGAGAGAGAGACAGACAGACAGACAGAGAGAGACAGAGAGAGAGAAAGAGAGAGAGAAAGAGAGAGAGAGAAGAGAAGAGAAGAGAAGAGAAGAGAAGAGAAGAGGGAGAGGAGCTGGGGTCCCAGTGCTCTTCCAAGGGCACATCCCCAATGCCCCAACTTTCTTCCACTAGGTCCCACCTCCTATAGGTTCCACCACCTCCCAATGGTGCCATCATCTGGGGACCAAGTGTTCAACACATGAAGATCCAAACCATAACAATGAGTGCATGAATGAGTATCATGGTCGAGTGTCCATGGTTAAGGGCAGTGTGCTTCCCTCTAGCTGAGGGGCCACGGGAAAGCTTCTTATCCCAACTTTAGTTTTTTGCAGTGCTGGGGATTGAATCCAGGGCCTTGTATATGCTAGGCAAATGTTCTATCGCTGAGCTACACCTCCAACCCCAATTCAATCCCTTTAAGCCTCACCTTTCTCATCTGTATATGGGGATAACATTTCCTAGGGTGAAGGTGAGGACTAAGGCATACAATTCTTAGAACAATTCTTATTGATGTTACTTTAATTTTTGGTGATGTTAAGTTTTATTTCAGAATCAAAATAAGATAACTTCCCCCTCCACCCCGTGCACAAGGCAGAAATGAACATGGAGCATGGGTTCTGCTGGAGGGTTGTGGGAATGGTAGTGACATTCATAGCCATAACTATACGAAATTAACCCAAGACATGGTGGCTTCGAGAATGCCTGACCTTCTCAGAAGGCTATTAAAAATTAATTACCAGTTTTATAGTTCTTTCAGTGTGTCAGTCAAGTTACACATGTGATCTCATTTATCCCTCAAAACAAGTCTTTAGCCAGGTATAGTGGTGCACACCTGTAATCCCAGTACTTGGGAGGCTGAGATAGGAGGATCGCAGGTTCGCAGCTAGCCTCAGCAACTTGGTGAGGACCTCTGAAATTTAGAGAGATCCTGTTTCAAAATAAAACATAAAATAGGGATGGGGGCATAGCTCAGAGGTAGAATGCCCGGGCTCAATCCCTAGTCCCACACATAGAAAAAGAAAGAAAGTCTTTAAAAGCTGGCATTATTATTCCCATTTTACAGATGGTGAAATGGAAGCTCAGAAGCATCAAGGGCAAGGTCTTGCATGGGTAGGTGGCAGAGTCAAGTGTGGACTTAGCATCTTGCCCCTGCCCTTTGGGGACCATATAGCCAGCTTCAATTTGAAAGATGCTATTACCAAAACCGATGAGGAGGGTTTTAGAAAAGTATTTTTGTATTAGTGTTTGAGGAAAAGTTCATTTGCAACTAAGGCCTCTTGTTAGCACAATCATGCCTCTTCATTTTTGCTTCACAAGGTGAGAGGGCTGCGGGTTATTTAGGAACACCCTATTAAATAATCATCAAAAGTAAAACATTTGGACTTTGTGCTAACTGCAGCCAGAAGGTCTGGTTTAGTCTCGACGTAGACTGTGTACTGACTCAGCAACTGCTGAGATGTTGTTGGTCGTTCGGCCCATGTATCTATCTCTCTTGGCACAGCTGTCTCTGCTCATCTGAGATAGAAGCCTCTGTGGCAGACACATTTGGTCTTGACAAATGCAGCATCACTTTGGCTGGCCCCTTGCATCAGGAGAAATCGTGATCGTCCAGCTAGACCAAGACAGATGAGAACATTAATGATCCTGAAAATCATTCTGGAATCTGAGAGAAGGGACAAATTGAGTAGAACCCTCAGCCCACGAAGGCCAGAATGAAGAGTGCTGGGTTCAGAAGCAGCACCCTTGGCTCGGCCTATGTGGGCATTGGGTGCCTGGTGACCTGGGGTTCTTGGTGCAGGTTAGAGTTCTTGGGCAGTCATTGTCCTTGGAGAAGAGCAGGTCCAGACTAGAACTCTTAGATCATTCCATGCTGTCCAGTTTGGTCTGATCTAAGAGAAGAGTTTTCTAGTTCTTGACATTCAGGGCCAGGTAATTCCTTTCTGTGGGAGGTGCCCTGTGCATGGTGTTGTAGGCTGTTAACCAGAATCCCCGATATCTACCTACTGTACATCAGTAGCATCTCCCAGTTGTGACAACTGAAATATCTATAGACATTACTAAATGCCCCCTGGGCATAGGACAAAATTAGTCCTGGTGGAGAAGCACTTCCATGGGGTCATTGGCTTGTGAAGTCTTAGCCTGGGCAGAGCTAGCCAGTGAAGACTTGGTTCCTTGATCTCATATCCCAGGTTTACTTTTGAATCAGCAGCTAATGCAGTGTACTACTCCTGGATGGAATTTTGAAAAATGTTTAGAACCTAATGCTATGCAGAAAACACCATGAATCTCTAGTTTTTGTGTATCGAGGAAGGCCATTTTCTTCAAGTGGCTAAGCCACTGGAATAGCTCAACCTATCCCCCACTCCTCCCTGCTCCTGAGCTCATGGTGGACATCGCAAACCCATCATAACATTCTTTTCTACTGAACTCCGTGGATTCTGCATCCTTTCAACATAGGCTGTAGTAAACTATGATTGTTTAGAGTTAGTAACCAAGATACAACTTGTTTATCATCATCTCTGAGCTTGACCCCATGAAATCAATTCAAAGAAACTTGCCAAATATTAAGATGGTGGTGAACCTTTGATTTCTAGTCTGTATTGATTTCTTTTTCCCCCCTTAACATCCATAGGTCTTAGTTGTTTGTTCTATAAAATGGAGTCAAACTTTCATGGCAGAACTGGCAATGCCACAAGAGCTGTTAATTGCTCTTTATGGATTTCTAGAGAGTGGAAAGCAGATAGCTTTAGAGACTGAAGACATCTGTCTAATTTGGCAGAAGAGACTTCTGCCAGTACTTTGGATTTTTGAGGCAAATCTCTGGTTTGGGTTAATAATAACCCTCTGTATATTCAACAATAATCAGTTTTCTAAAACTAAGCTTTGTGTCCAGATGATAAATAGGACACATTTTCTTTTGCAAATTAAAAACAAATAATATAGAAAGCACTATAACAGATACTCCTAGTACCACCCAGAATAATTGTTGACCTTTTGCCATATTTACCTCAGTATCTTTTTAAATATAAGAAATAGATTATCTTAGTCCATTTGTGCTGCTATAACAAAATACCCCAAACTAGATAATTGGGAAACAATAGAAACATATTTCTTATGGCTCTGGGGGCTGGGAAGTCTGAGTTGGAGGCACCAGAAGGTTTGGTGTCTGGTTAGGACCTATTCCTTTTGGATGGTACTTTATAAGCATCCTCACTTGGAAGAAGAGACAGAAGGGCCCAAAGGACCTGAGCTAGTTTCTTCCAGCCATTGTATGAGGTACCATTCATGAGCACAGAGCCCACATGATTTCATCACTTCCCCTGAGGTCCCACCTCTTAATACCACTCCAGTGGGAATTTCAGTTTCAATTTTGGAGGGACACAAATATTGGAACCATAGCAGAGCTTCACAGATAAACTGAGACACTCAGTTCATCCCTAGTCTCACGCCTCTCCCCATCTTTCCTGAGACACCCCATATTATGAATCTGTTATGTATCTTACTAGTACGTTTTTACTCTTATTTACATACATATGAATCTGTGAAAAATGTAATGTTTTAGATGTTCTTTTAAAAATTATTAACATACATTTTGTTAAATTGTTTGTTTTTCCTTCAAATGCATATGCTTCAAAATATTATAATTCTGAAGCCTACCACATTGATACAATACAGATCTAGTTAATCAGAAGTTCCAAGCATTTTGCTTTTCGTTGTATGAATTTCTTTTATTGTCCATTACCCTATTTATGTCATTACCAGTTTTTCATTTCCAAAAACACTCTTTCAATGAATAAACTTGTAATTCCTCCTGGTGTTTCTTTTTTGCATGCACTAGCAATGGAATTGGTGGTTCGCTGGCATACACATTTCAAACTGTACTAGGTAACGTAAATATTCTTAGAAGCTGGTGGTTCCAGTTTACACTCCCAATAGCAATGTGTTAGAATTTCCACTTCTGTACATCCTTGGTGGGTTGGATTAAAGCTCCCTTCTCTTGCTTGACTTTTGATCACCTCATCAGCTGGGTTATAATATACTGTCTGGAGGTTTTGCAGTGTGAAGATCATTCTACCATAGAAATTGAGAAATTTTCTAACCTTGGTGGCTTGTAACTTGCCTCCAGTTCACCACAGTACGAAGCCTTTGAAATGGCAATTGCTGGGCTCTAAGGAATCTGAGATTATGGGCATTCTGTGCGCTGGAGTCTCTGGTGGACGCCTCCTGCTTGGACTGGAACATGGCAAATACCTTCTTTCACTCTTTCATTGACTCATGGTTCCCTTTGATGTCTCTATTTGAGCTGGGCCTCTCTTTCCCATAATAAGGTTTTTCCTCCCTTTCCTCTATTGCTTTATCCTCCAGTGAAAACTGATGCAAATACATTATTTAGTTTCCCTGCAATCTCCTTATCCCTTTGAATATCTCCTTTGTGCACGGCTTGTCTAGCCGATTCACGGATCCCTTTGCAGCAGTCTTATTTCTGATGTGCTTAAAGAATTTAATATTATTTGTTGTGTTATCATTGGCTGTTTGTTTTCAAACACCATTTTTAATCCTTCCTAATCTATACTTTACATCTCACCTGCTAAAGTTTATTCTTCTGTAAGCCTCACACTAGAATGGATTTCAATTTTTTGAAAGATTCTTTTTCTTTCGTCTCAGTAAGCTTCTGAATCTTTCTACTTTTTTCTTCTTTTTTTGGCCACTGTTTTAAATTTTTGTTCTGATTATGGATTTAAAATTTGAAATCTCTCCTTTTCAGGGGATTTTTCATGAGAGTATTACAGGGAGAATGTTATACACAGTGTAATTGTGGGATGAGGCAGTAAACAAATGAAAAAAGCTTCTAGGAAAGTAGATTTCCTTATGTTTAAATAAATCATTGTTCTTTGTACTTCTGGGTTGATCCTAGTTATGGAGTAGAGAGAGCTATTTTGATTGGGGGTCAATAAATTGCAACCTTTTTGTTTGGATAATTGATGAAACCCTGTCCCCTTTCTTTTGGGAATGACTAGAGCCATAGACAAAATATGAAAGCTGATTTTCTGATAAATAAGAAAATCGAAGAGTTCCTTCTCCATCCTTTTGTTGATTCTTTCTTCTACAGAATCCCCTGACTATTGCAGTGGCTCAGTCCTTGGTCCCTTCCCCTTCTTGGTCCAGCTAGGTAATCTCATCTAACATTTCTAACTATATATGATAGACCTTTTGGTACTATCTTATATGACCGCGAGGCTGTTAATTTTTTCCAGTCTTTATTGTTTGTTCTTTAGATCGTATACTATTCATTGATCTATACTAAAGCTCATTGAATCATTCCTCTGCCATCTGTTAAGCCCATTTAGTTACTTAAAAAAAAAAGAATTGTGTCTGTATGTGTGTGTGTGTGTGTGTGTGTGTGTAACATGGTAAATATATATATGTATGTATATATGATTTCTAGAAATTCTACTTGGTTCTTTTTTGTAGTTTTTTTTTTTTTTTTTTTT
>PVJS01017761.1:0-35739 GCA_004027185.1 Glis glis
TTTTTTTTTTTTTTTTTTTTTGCGGTACTGGGGATTGAACGCAGGGGCATTCTACCTCCAAGCTACACCCCCGGCCCTATTTTTTCTACTTTATTTTGAAACCGGGTCTCACGAAGTTGTGGAGGGCCTCACTAAGTAGCTGAGGCTGTCTTCAAACCTGCGGTCCTCCGGTCTCCGCCTCCCAAGTACTGGGATTACAAGCGTGCGCCACCACGCCCAGCAAAAGTCTAGTTTCTAAACATAAGTACGGGGTCAAAGCTGAGACTGTCTCATTACTTTGTTACCATCCACAGTTGGGCCACTATTTGTGGGTTGCATACCCGGGATTAAAAATATTTTTTAAAAATTGCCACTGTACGGAACATGTACAGAAGACTTTTTTCTTGTCATTATTTCCTAAGCAAAACAGTACAACTATTTACATAGTACATCCATTCTATTAGGTATGATGTGTAGTCTGGAGATTAAAGTGTATAGGAGGCTGCACACAGCTTATAGGCAAATATGACACCTACGTCATTTATAGGAGGCACTAGAACATCCAAGGATCCTGAAGCCAATACCCCATCGATGCTGAAAGATGACTGATTTGAAGCTCTAAGGCAGAGCTCTGGCTCCTGAGACACTTCAAATCAACACATGGAAGCCAGGCATAGTGGTGCACCCCTGTAATTCCATACTTTGGAGGCTGAGATAGGAGGATCACAGTTTCGAGGCCAGCCTCAGGAACTTAGTGCAACTCTCCGCAACTTAGTAAGACTCTGTTTCAAAATAAAAAAATTAAAATAGGACTGGGGATGTAGCTCAGAGGTAGCATTCCCCTAGGTTGAATCCCCAGTTACACACACACACACACACACACACACACACACACACACTCACAATCAACATATAGAGGAAATTTATCTTTATGGTTGTCTGAAATAATTAACCTTATTATAATCTCCCAGTTGCTCATAATAGAAACTTCAACATCATCTTGAACCTGTCCCCAGCACCACCTCCTCCAGCCTTTTATCTAACGAATCATCTCTCAATCTCTAACTGCCTTAGGTCAAGCAAATATCATCTTTCTCCTAAATTATTACAACAACTACTTAGCAAGAGTTGCCACACCTTCAAAAATAATTCTCAAGTGCAAGATGTATCCTCATGAGCTCAAGAATAATTATTATAAAACAATAATGAGATTTTTTCCTGATCCACTACAATTTTTTTGAAGGCTGCTTTTTTTTTCTTTTTTGAATAGAAATCAGTGGGAATACTCTTGAAATTTAAAACTAAATTCTGATCTTGATCATGGGGGAATTGGAATTGGAAGAGTACATGAACTATATGGATACTTTTAAATTTTTGATATCAATAAAGCAATAAATGTTCAAGTATATTTAAATAGTTTCAGTATTCATAAGACCCATTTCTAAAGTAAAATAACCAGACTCTTGAAAATTGTGAGGTGGCAAAAGCTCTAAAAGATAATTATACAAAACTGCAGAATAAAGGTGACCTTACTAATATTAAAGTAAAATTCAATATACAATTACTAAAAAGGGACAAAAAAGAATATATAATGGAAAATACGGTACAATAAACCAGGAAGAAATGACAGATAAAACCTCCTATAACAGAGAAAACAGGGATTTAAAAAGCCAAGGCAAAATTGCGAGCTGCACAAAGAGAAACTGGCAATGTGGAAATCCTTATGGAAAGCTTTAACACTGCCCTCGGAATTTACAATTCATGTAGGAAAATAGAGAATAACTCGCTCCATTTTTTAAAGCTTCTGATGTTGCTGAGAAATTGTAAGTTGTTCTGGTATAAAATAGTTTAAATGTGAACTCATTTTTTCTTTCTCTGAACGTGTTCCAATTCTCTTCCTGCCTGACTCTGTTAGTTTCAATGGTCGTGTCTGTCGGTGTGGGTCCTTTCGCATTCAATGTGCTGGTCACTCAGTAAGCCCTGTTCATTTTGGAAATTCATTCTTCAGTTCTAAAAAATGCCTTTAATTATCTATTTATTATTGGCTATATATACATATACACACACATACACACATATATTATTGTTCTAATATTGTAATACTACTACAGTGAGAATATTATTATTCTCATTTTCTTATTTCTATTATTGGTTATTTGCTTTATTTCTCCTATAGAATCTGTTTTTCTCTCATATTTTTATTTTCTAAACCCTATTTCTTTGCCCTAAATGTCCCCTCTTTTAAAAATTAACAGCTGATTTGTGCTTCATAAGTAAAACAGCATTTCTTATTTTCTCAATGTGGTAATAATTGTGGATAATTTAATTTCTTTTCAATCTCTTTGATATCTTTTTTATTTGGTGCACTGTAATTTTACATCATATTTGGGTACAGAGTGTCCGAAAAGTACATGCACACAACTCTTGGTGCCCTCCCCACCGGGTACCCCCCTCACCCTCCCTCCGCATGCCTTTGAGATTGGACTTGGTATTTTGTATACATTCATAGCGTTGTCTCAACTACTGCATTCTTTATGACTTGTCTCCCCCTTCCCTCCGCCCCCTCAGTCACTCCCCTCTATCTGATGTTGCCCTTATTTCCGAATATCTCTCTAGCTTCCACATGTAAGAGAGAACATACATCCACTCATTTTTTGAGACTGGCTATACTCAGTATTTTGTTTGTTCATGCTAGAATATTTTCTTAAATATCTAATATTCCTTGGATATCTGTTCATATTTAAGAGTGAGGAATTTAAAAGTTGTTTGAACTTCAGTTGTGAGTATAGTCTGTTGAATGCTAGAAAGAATTGCGTGGGCTGATCAAGCAGAGATCCTGCGATTCCTTTACTGTGGCCTTGGACAAGCAATCTAACTTTTCTTCTCTTCATTTGCATAAAGTGGTGGATAATAAAGCCCAGTTCAAAAGGCTGATCTGAGATGGACAGAATAATAAGTACGCAGTGTGCTGAGAATGATGCCTACCACAGTCACCGTATCAGTACTTATTATGATGCGCTAGTTTTGCCTGCAACGTAAGCACAGCTCTTTAGAAAGACGGCTGAAAGGTCATAGATTAGGTCTTCTATATTCTCTTACCTCTCTCCCCAGTCTGTGAGGTTGTTCAGGAAAACAGGGTTTAGAATATGAATTGTCGATTGGAAAAGACCTGGTTTCTGACTCCTGCCCTGCCTATTCCTAAGTGTGTAACTTTGAGCAAGTTAGTTAAGCTCTCTGCTCTTCCGTCTTATTACTTCAAAAACCACGATTATACTGCAATAATAACTAGCTCACAAGGCCTGTGTAGAATAAGTGTGATATGGCTTATAAGGTACTTGGCCCATAATAAATGCTCCATAATCTTTACCAGGAATAATAACAGTAGTGGAAACGGCAACAGCATCTCGAAGTGCTTGGTTGGACTTACTAGTTAACTCAATACCTGCACACCTTTCCAGTGCCACTGTCCTTTTCACTGAGTCTTCTTCAAATTCTTTCAAAATAGAGATGGACTGTATTCATCAGAAAAATCCCACATTAAGAACTTTATATGGTGTACTTTATGTACTTTATAAGGTTTACTTTTTGTAAACCTTCCATGTGAAGGTCCAGATAGTAAGTATTTTAGACATTGTAGGCTGCAAGGTTTCTGTTGCACCATTCAACCCTTGTCTATGCTGTGAGGTTGCCTATAGACAGTATTAGACATTAGGAAGCCGGGCGTGGTGGCACACGCTTGTAATCCCAGTACTTTGGGAGGCGGAGACCGGAGGATCCGGGTTCACGGCCAGCCTCAGCTCTCTCTCTCCCCCTGTCTCTCTTTCTCTCTCTCTCTCTCTCTCTCTCTCTCTCTCTCTCTCTCTACTTAGTGAGGCCCTCCGCAACTTCATGAGACCCGGTTTCAAAATAAAGTATAAAAAATTGGGCCAGGGGTGTAGCGTGGAGGTAGAACGCCCCTGGGTTCAATCCCCGGTACCGCAAAAAAAATAAATAAAGACAGTATTAGACATTAGGTAAATGAATGGATGGATCTGTGTTTTAATAAAACTGTATTTAAGAAAACAGGTAGAGGAGGAAGGAATTTATCCTTTGGGCTAATGTGCCAACTCCTACTTTATCCAACTGGCTCAAGATCATAATGGAAACAGAAGTGGATGGAATAGAGTCCTGTCACTAGTGCAAACAAAGAAGTGGATTTTCTGGATGCTATTCTGCATAATATTTGGTTATTGACTAGACACTTCATGGTAAGAATGTCAACTCCTCCTTTTCTAGTAGGTTCTATTGTGCTTTCCTGTAAAGAGATATCTTCAGGATCTTTTCACATCAAGAGCCTCTGTTGTTGCACCAAAATAAGTACATAGCAAGATCAGGAGCATGCAAAAGTTTTTTTGTTTTTGGATACCCTCCCCACTTCAGTTCTTCTGTCTCTAAGGATGATGTCAAACCCACATATCTCAAAACCACTTTTAATCTATTTACAATAGATGGGAAATGCACAAAAGTGTTTTCCCTTGAAAATTGTTCTTATAAGAGAGAATTGTTCTTATTTTAAGGGACTCTCTAAGAGAGGATTATGACTCATTATGAAAAGATGACTCACCTAGGAGCAAAGAGAATCTCTACCATGGTGCAGTCTGGGAAAGCATTCCCTTAAGAAGCAAAGCCCACGTACATAAAACTTGTTAAGTGCCTTGTTTATTTGTGGGAGAAATAATTTATATAATTTATATAATAGTAAAATATTTTATACATTCAAGACATTTTAACTGAATATCTTTTAAGGAATAATCATGCTAATTTGGCATCCCTGTGAGGACAAATAAAGATATGCTATCCCTATTAAGCATAGGCCTAGAAATGGTCTTCTCTCTCTATTTCTTCTGGTAATAATAATTTACATGTTGTAAGACTATATCTTTATGATTAGAAATATGGAAGATATAAGAGAAATCATGATTATTGATCAAATAACCAACCAGTATATTCATTGCTATTACTTTTGTGTATGTGTGTGATACTAGGGAAGGAACCCAGGGACATTCTACCTGTTAGCTACACACACCCCCAACCCTATTTTATTATATTTTATTTTGAAACAGGGTCTCACTAAGTTGTTTAGGGCCTTGCTAACTTGTTGAGGCTGTCCCTAAGCCTGATATCCTTCTATCTCAGCCTCCCAAGTACTGGTATTATAGGCATGCACCACCACGCCCAACTAAGTATTCTTTATTAAATCCTAGACAGAGTTTGATGCCACACAGGACTTCAGAGTACATGTCAGGGTCCTTGTAGTGACTACACCATGATAGTAAGTATAGGATCTTTGAGAAAAGAGAATAGGAAGGTTGAAATATTTGAGTAGACTTCATGGAGAAAATGGAACTTGAAAGATGAGATTAAAATGAAGAGAGAAAAGCCAGCCATGATGGGGCATGCCTGTTATCCCACTACTTGGGAGGCTGAGATAGGAGGATTGCAGGTTTGCAGCCATCCTTAGCAACTTAGCAAGATCTTTTCTCAAAATAAAAAATAAAATAGGGATGGGGCGTAGGTCAGAGATAGAATGCCCCTGGGTTCAATTCCCAGGATCACACCAAAAAAAAAAAAAAATGAAGAGAGAAATCCAGGTGTGGTGGCACTTGCCTGTAACCCCAGTACTTCTTAGGAGGCTGAGGCAGGAGGATTGCAGGTTTGAGAACAGCCTCAACAACTTAGCGAGACTCTTTTCAAATTAAAAATAAAATAGGACTGGGGGTGTAGCTCAGAGGTAGAATGCCCCTGGGTTCAATCTCTAATACAAAAGGAAAAGGAGGAGGAGGAGGAGGAGGAAGAGGAAGAGGAAAGAAAAAAGGAAGGAAGGAAGGAAGGAAGGAAGGAAGGAAGGAAGGGAAGGATCTTGCAGAAACTGTCATGGCAGTGATGATGAAGGGATTAAGGACAACTGGAATATTTGGAATAAGTGGAAACAAGTGGGAAACAGCTAGTAAATTGCATTTCAAATCAACCTTGGGAGTGTGTACATGTGTGTATAACATACATATATATAAAATACACACAAATATACATGTATATGTGTATATATATACATATATATGCATATTTTTTTAAAGACAGGGTCTTGCTACATTCTTCAGCTGGTCTCAAACTCCCAGACTCAAGTGATCCTCCCTCCTCAGCTTCCCAAGTACTAGGACTATAGGCATGTGCTACCACACCCATCTTGAAAGTGTACATTATAATGAATGCACATGTATATATACATACACACACATATATGCTATATATACAATGTATATAAAACATTCCAAATTTTAGAGCTTTCAAAATAGAGTCAGTAAAATTGAAAAAAAATAATTTAGAGAATCAGGAAAAAGAGAAAACAGATGTAAGCACACTGACCCATACACAGTGTTCATAAAAAAAATTAAACACACACACCAATAAAATTGGGGGCAATGCTAATAGCCTTGTGATCTTGAACATGTCACTTCATCTACTTCTTTATTTGCATAACATAGAATATAACACTCATTATTATTAACTATATCAATACATAAAAGCCTCTGAGAAAAAGAGTAGACTCTGCATGTGTTGACTACTATTGTTAATACCTTACTTGTTTTGTAATACTTTATAGAAACTCTAAGGAAATAACAAAAGTATGTGCATGTGTGTATAAGATACATATATATAAAATACACACAAATATACATATATAAGTATTTTTGAATATATATTTATATATATGTAATATTTTTATTTGATTAAAAGTGGTTAAGTTCCATGAAAAATTATTTGTTATTTTTTGGATTTAGACACTTCATAGAGCTATCTTTACAGCTTTAAAACTAAATTAATTCTTATAGAAATACCCCAAAGAAGTGCAAGCTGGCAAAAATATGCTAAAATAAACCAAGATAATTACTCATTTTATCCAATTATCAGGGAATTCTTCACTGCTTCAAATAATCTTTTCATTTTTGTAAACTTGGTTAATTAAAAATAAATCACACAAAAAGAGGCAGAAAATAAATATTCAAGTCACATTTGGGAGTGTCTTACTGTGAGGGAAAAAAAGATGATAGGCTCAACGGTCACATTTTTCCCCACATTTAAAAGATGCATTTTCAAATTAAGCTTATTAGTAATCAGATGAAGGAATACACTTGGGATAAAGCAGTAAGTTTAAGACAAATTGCTAGTTCTGATTGTGTATGCACATATGCACACACATGCTTCCTTCTGGTGCTGAGTGATGCCAACTTTAACTCAGAAAGTGAGTTAGTTGCACAATTTCTGGACTGTAAGTAGCAGAGGTCATAGTTATAACCATTGCCTTGTCTAATTTAATAGAAAAATGTTCTTTAAGAAACTGGCTCAAGATTTTAATGATAACAGAGGTGGAATGGAACAGAGTCCTGTCACTAGTACAAAGAAAGGTTATTAGTTCACGAAGAATTATAACTTGAGTCTTGCTAGTAAATTATCTCTCTTGCTGGCTTTCACAATGAAATGTTACTTTTTTCTGTTCTTCCATATTATACTAAATTCAAAAATCTGAAAAAATAGATATATTAGAAGGATGAAGTTGACCCAACTGATATCAGAACTATGTCCCTGTTTGCTAGTAAGACCTCCCTCTCTATGTTTATGCCCTGTTGAAATGCAGTGAACTAAATACCCAGTGAATATATAAAGAAAAAAAGGAGACACCTCCTCCTGTCTTCAAGAAGCTTAGATTCTAGCTAAACGGATAAACCACATACTCTCGAGCCATTAGTAACAAAGCAAGAATATGCTAAGAATCACTGGAATGACAGATACATAGTTAACCTCCCAAAGGATTTCAGAGGAAAATGAACTCCATCACTGTAAAAAGATAAGGCTTCCGGGGCAGGTAGGATGAGATCATGACTTTGAAGGATAATTAGAATTTAGTTATCTACAAGGGATAGTTAGGCACTATAAAATATTCTAGGTGATTATGTGGGGGGAGGCACCAAAGCCTGAGTGTGCCAGGCAAATGCAGAGGGTGGCGAATGGATCTAACTACAGATGGGGAAACTGCATTTTAGAAACTAAAAACAGCTACTATTTGCTGTGCAGTTACTATGAACCAGGTATGTAGTCTACCTCGCTTAATCTGGCCATCCGTCATTGGAATCAGAGCACGTTATCCTCCCACCTTAATGGGTGAAAACATAGGCTTACTGAAATGAAGCAGTGTTCTTCCGTTTACACCACTAGCTGAGATTTGAAATAAAGTCATCAGTCTTCAGAGCCCAGAGTCTGCACAATATTGCCACTGTCTCGGCAGATTGTGATAAGCCTACTTTGAGTGACTGGCCCAGAAACGTTGATGTTATCTCACATAGACTGATGAATCATTGAAGGCGATGAGCAGGGGAGTAAGAAGTCATTTACTGTGGAAGAGTTGCCTGTCATCAGTTTCTGAGACTGTTTTACAAGGCAGGATTGTAGGATCCAAAAGACCAGAAAGCAAAGGGATTAGGGCACATACAATTGCTGTGAGTTATAGATAGAATGAAATCTAGACTGTTGGATGGTATTGGAAGGAGGTAGGGTTATTGGTAGAATGGAAGTTGGAAGAAATGGCAGAATTAAGTTGTGTTCAAGTTGATAATAGAATATTCATGTAAAAAGATCTCTTATGCAATTATAGATACATACCATGATTTTGAAATGAGGTATTATTTTGAATATAAATGGGAAAAGCTCCAATCAAGTTTCAACCCTGAATTAAGATAAAAACAACCTGAAGATTGAGTCATAGAAAAGACTTAACAATGAGTTAAGTGAGAAGTATTGAATGGTAGAAGAGAAAGAGGGTGGTTGGAGAGGTGGAGGAATAGTAAATTTAACTCAAAAGAAAAGAGTATTTTAGGTATGGAAGTCAATAATCAGAAATAGATGGAATTCAAAGGATGCACACACACACACACACACACACACACACACACACACCACAGCAATAACAGCAACACACATACAAACACTAGATGATTTAGCAAGTTAAGAGCAACAAAATACATTTGAACAGGAGGTTGGGAGAACACAGAGGCAGGACATTTAAATTAAGTAGGGGTAATTAGATCAAGAAAAAGCAGAGATGTTAGCTAAATGATTAAGGTGGGGGGCATTCAGAGTGGAAGTAATCATGTGTAGAAATACATGAAATACCATGGCCCATTTTGTGACTCAAATTTGTAGCTGGGCATGATTTTAGCAAAATGTACATAGGAGAGATGATGGAAAATTATAAAAGTGACTTTTTTTTTTTTGCAGTACTGGGGTTTGAACCCAGGGGCGTTCTACCTCCTAGCTACACCCCCGACCCTATTTTTTATACTTTATTTTGAAACCGGGTCTCACAAAGTTGCAGAGGGCCTCACTAAGTAGCTGAGGCTGGCTGCGAACCCGGATCCTCCGGTCTCTGCCTCCCAAGTACTGGGATTACAAGCATGCGCCACCACGCCCGGCCTAACATGGCTCTTGTAAGAGGCCCACAGTGATCCCATCTCCGTGTTCACACAATTGTGTGATATCCTCTGGGTTGGTCTAGTGACTTTCTTCTAACATATAGAACACAGCAGAAGTAATGGGCTGTCACTTTCACCGTTAGATCACAGAGAATTACCACTTCAGCCTTGCTAGTCGGCGATCGCCCTGCTGGCTTCTATAAAACAAGTTGCCATGTAGGAGAGAACCACATAGCCAGGAACTGAGGGTGGCCTGGGGCCAACAACCAGCAAGGAACTGGAGCCCTCCGTCAATTACCCACAGTGGACTGCGTCTTGCCAATGGAGTGAAATTGGAAGCAAATCTGACGCTGTTGACCTTGATCGCAGCCTGTGAGAGGCCCTGGAACAGAGTGTCCGGCCCAGCACTGCCCAGATCCACACTGCTACACTCAAATAACACAGGTGCTTGTAACTTATTACTCTCCTATTATGGTAAAACACACACACCATAAAATATACCATCTTAATCATTTGTAAGTGTATGCTTTAGTGGTATTAAGAACATTCATAATGCTGTGCAGCTCTCTCCACCAACCATTACTGTAGCGTTTTTCATTTTGTAAAACTGAAATCTTTACCCATTAAACAGCTCCCCACTGCCCTCCCCTTTCAGTTGTTCTGGGTCTATATCCAGAAGTGGATTGTTGCATCATATGGTATTTCTAATTTAATTTTTTTGAGAACCTATCATACTGTTTCCCACAGCGGTGACACCATTTACATGCCTGCCAACAGTGCACAAGGGTTCTGATTTCTCCTTGTCAACATTTGCTGTTTTCTGGGTTTTTTTTAATAGCCAAAATAGCATCTTATTGTAGTTTTGACTTGAATTTATCTAATAATAAGTGATGTTGAACATTAGTTTTTGTGCTGATTGGCCATTTTTATTTCTTCTTTGGAGAAATGACTATTTGAAGTCCTTTGCACATTTTTGAATTAGGTGTTTTATTTTCTTTAATTGTCATTGTTGTTGTGTTGAGTTTGGGGAGTTCTCTATATACACTAGATACCAGTCCCTTGGAAATACATAATTTTCAAATGCGTTCTCTCCTTCTGTGGATAGCCATTTTACTCTGTTGAGAAACTTGCGACCCACAGACCAGGAGACAACAAGCTGTGGGTGCTATGGGCAGAAAGTTGGGAAATGTTAGTGGGAATAAAAAGTGGGAAGCAAGAGTGATTCTTCCAGACAAGAGCCTCACAGAAGGCTTGGACATGGTGATAGGGAGTAAGAGGAGAACTGAATTTCCCCTGTGTTGACTTTTGTAGGGCTAGGGTGATAGGAAAGGTACTGCTACGCCTGATTTGACATATAGGTGGGTAATGTTATTTTTATTTTTAGTATTATGAGGACTCACTGTGTGTGAAAAAAATGCCAACAGAATTACTATCCTTACATAAATTAGTAAATTGTAGAGAGGGAGGAATGGAAGAAACAAGGTCAAAAGTGTGAGAATATAATTGTATCTTTTCTGTCAAAGGAGGTAGTTTCACTTAGGTGGCCATTTTGTAACCTGGTAGGGACTTACATTCCTTCCCCACATTAACATCTCTTAAGAGACTACAGGTGTCGACCCTCCCCCATCTTCCCCTGTAGCTGACCGGGAAGAATGTGAAGCTGGAACTTCGACCAATAGGAGTTCAGCGCAGGAGGAGCCTTGCGTTAGGGATATAAGACCCACTGGGTTCTTTGTGAAGTGTGCTCTCTCTCATATCTGGGAGCACCCTTTTTTGCAAAAAACTAAAATCGCCTTGCCAAGCAATTTTCGAACACGTGCCGTTTCTTTAGACGCTGTAAAAAGTTATTTCTAACAAAAAGGATACTGGATGAAATCAAAGAACACAAAGAGAAGTGAAGAACAGCATTGCAAAAGAGGAGGATGTCTTCTTCCCTGGGCCGGGAGTGCCATTCCAGAATGTAAGAACAGAAATAGAGACACTGCTGCCCTTATCCAGCCCAAGACTCCTTTCAGATTTGTTCTGTGGAATTCGGACATGCCTGTCAAAGTGACTGGTTTATGAAATCATTAATCTGGCAGAATGACTTAGACTTTAAAGCCACTTGGTTTTTGCATTTATACTTAATAACATACTAAGTATAATATGTACTTTCTACTTAGAAGGATGATATAATAGCTTTGTTGTGCAGCAGTCCAAAGATTTAAGAAACAATATTTCAACATGTTTTCCAGCTTTGCACCAATACTGAAGTCATAAGTGAGTTTTGTAGCATCTGTGATTAAATGCTAATAGAATGGTAAAAATAAGAGGGAGGTTGGGGTGCTTGGCTCATGTCAAAAGGCAGAGCTAAACTGGTCCTTCCCAGCGTTGCAGTCCTGACTCATTGCTACCCCTTTTCACCTTGTTTACAACTGTGAAAATACAATTAAGTGGAAAAAGTTGAGCTTTGGAAGGAACATTAAATGATTCAGAACTACTATGTCTCTGGTATTTTAAATTTACTATTTCTTGGTATTTTAAATGAAGGTAAAATATTTTTTAACATTTCAAAATGATTTTGAACTCAAAATGCTATCTATTTTATACATTATTATTATCACTGAGAACATGAATTATGGGATTGGGCAAATATATTTTCTCCAGAGACTTCCTTCCAAAGATTTGAATTTAAATGTAGCCTGGTTTCATTACTTTCAGCAGAGAAAAGCTGTGACCCATAAAGAGAACATCTTACTAGGAGGCCCATTTGTCACTTGTGTAAATGCCCTATCCTGATAAAGATCACAAAGGTTCAGCACACATAAATTCAACTCTATGGAGAATAACTCACACCGAACTCAGAGGTAACAGTGATTCAGTACCGTTCATTACATGCAAGTGTGGCCACAAGCACATCACAGAGGTTGCCTTCAGAAACAATTGAAGTCAGTCTGCCTGGGATTGCAGGATGTGTGATCTAGAATGAGTTTCCTAGTCTCTGTGTTGAAGTTTCCTTGTCTGCAAAACAGAACATGTCACGTAGTGCTGTGATAAGGACATACAGGGAAACTTGGTAAGGGTGGCAACAGTACATGACACAGTACAAACACTACTTAGCAGATAGTGTCATTAACTTTAATGTCCTAAAGGCTCTTTTCTCCTTTTATTATTATTATTATTATTATTATTATCAACAAATATTAATTGTACACACTACGGGAGTCCCTCTGATATTTTTATACATGAATACATCATGCATTAATCATGTCTGTCCACCCTTCTCCTACCCTCGTTCCCCAGCTCCCACCCCCATTACAACCAACAACCTTCTTAGTCTCTAATAAACCCTCTTGTACATTCAAGTGACTTCGAAGTTTCCACATTTGAGAAAGAGCATGTGATACCTGACATGATGTCCTTCAGTTACATCCATTTTGCTACAACAGATAGGATTTTATTCTTCATTATGGCTGAATAATACTCAGTTGTGTGTGTAATCATATTATTTGACTCATTCGCCTGTCGACAGGCATCTAAGTTGGCTCCATATCTTAACTCTTGTGAATAGTGCCACAATAAACAACATAGGCATGTGGGTATTTTTGTGTGTGTGTGTGCTGATATTATGTTATTTGGATATACCCCCAACAGTGGGGTTGCTAGGTCATATGGTAGATCTATTTTTATTTTTTTGAGGACCCTCCATACTGTTTTCCATAGTGGCTGTACTAGTCTACAATCCCACCAACAATGAATATGGCTTCATTTTCCTCTACATTCTCACCAGTTTTTGCTATTTTTTTTATAATAGCCATTCCAACTGGAGGGTCTCATTGTAGTTTTGATTTATTTGCATTTCCCTAATTGCTAATGGTATTGAAATTTTTTTCATATATGTGTTGGCCATTTGTATTTCTTCTTTGGGGAAATGTATTCAGATTCTTTGCCCATTTTTTATTGGATAACTTGTTTTTGGTTATTTTTTGAGTTATTTGTGTATTTTGAATATCAACTCTGCCAGATGAATAGCTATCAAATGTTTTCTCCCATTCTGTAGGTTGTCTCTTCAATCTGTTGATTGTTTCCTTTGTTGTACAGAGGCTTTGCTTTAGTTTCCTTTGTATTTGGAGTCTGATCCAGAAAATAATTGCCTGTACCAATATATTGAAGTGTTTCCCCTATGCTTTCCTCTAGTAATTTTGAAGTTTCAGATCTTACATTAAGGGTTTTGACTCATTTTGAGTTGATTTTTATACAGGATGAGATATAGGGGTAAAGTTTCAATACCCTGCATGTGAATACTGTTTCCCTAGCACCATCTGTTTAAGGGCTATCTTCACTGTATGTTTTGGGCACCTTTGTGGAGAATCTCTGTTGACTGTAGATGTGTGGATTTATTTCTGGGTTCTCTATTTCTGTTCCATTGGCCTATGTGTCTTTGTTATGCTAATACCATGTTGTTTTTACTACTAGGGATCTGTAGTGTGTCTTATAATCAAGTGTCATAATGCCTCCAGCTCAAAGTTGCTTTGGTTATGTGTGGTCTTTTATGCTTCTGTATATATTTTAGGATTTATTTTCTAGTTTTATGAAGAGTGTCATTGGTATAATGATGAGAATGCATTGAATCTGTAGACCACATTGGGTAGTAAGGACATTTTAACAATATTAATTCTTCCAATCCAAGGACATGGGAATTCTTTCCACCTTTTAATGTCTTCTTTAATTTTATTCTCCAGATTTCTGGAATCATTATGATTGAGGTCTTTTACTCCCTTAGTTAAGTTTATTCCAAAGTATTTTATTTTTCTTCATTTTGGTGGCTATTGTGAATGGGATTATTTTCATGATTTCTTTCCCAGTAAATTTATTATTGGTGCATAGTAAACTACTGATTTTTATATGTTGATTTTACTACTTCACTGAGTTTGTTTATCACTTCTAATAAATTTTGGATTTTCTATGTATGAAACAATATCACCTACAAACAAAGATAATTCGACTTCCTCCTTTCATATTTGTAAGCTATTTATTTCTTTCTCTTGCTTAATTGTTTTGTCTAAACTTTCTAGTACTATGTTGAATAGAGTGATGAGGGTGAACATTTTTGTCTTGTTCCAGATCTTAAAAAAATTTTCATTTTTTTCCCCATTCAGTGTCATATTGATATGGGTTTATCATATAAAGCTTTTATTATATTGAAATCTGAGTCTTCCAAACTTAACTTATTCATGGCTTTTATCATGAAGGGATGTTCAATTTTGTCAAATGCTTTTTGTATATCTATTGAAATGATCCTGTGATTTTAATCCTTTGTTCTATTTATGTGATGTATTATGTTTATGATTTGCATATGTTAAGCCATCCTTGCCTCTTTGGAATGAAACCAACTCGGTCATGCCTTGTGATTTTTTTGATGTGCTACTGAATTCCATTTGCTGGGATTTTGGCACCTATATTCATAGTGCTATTGGTGTACAGTCTTCATTTTCATTGTGTCCATGTCAGGTTTTGATAACACTAATACTGGCCTCACAGAATGAGTTTAGAAGAGTTCTCTCTCTTTCATTTCTATGGAATAGTTTGAGAAGCATTGATACTAATTCTTTGAAATTTTAGTAAAACTTATCAGTGAAGCTATCTGATCCTGAGATTTTCTTTGTTTTGCAAAGTTTTTATTACTGATTCAATCTCATTCAGGTCTTCCAGTAATACTAGCCTCATTCAATCTCATTACTTCTTATTGGTCTATTCAGATTTTTTATGCCTTCTTGGTTCAATTTTGATAGGTTGTATCTGTTCAGAATTTGTCCATTTCTTCTAAATTTTGTAATTTGTTTGCATATAGTTTTTCAAAATAATTCCTAATGATTCTTTGAATTTATGTGGTATCAGCTATAATGTCTCCTATTTTATCTATAATTTCATTTATTTGTGTCTTCTCTCTCTTGCTCTCAGTTCAGCTAAATATTTTTAATTTCTGTTTTATCTATTCAAAGAACAAACTATTTCACTTATCCTTTGTTTTGTTCTTTTCTATTCTATCTCATTTATTTCTGTTCTGAACTATATTATCTCTTTCCTTCTACCAATTTTGGGTATGGCTTGTTCTTGCTTTACTAAGATTTTGAAATGCATCATTAGATGGTTGATTTGAAGTCTTTCTACATATATTATATATACATATATAATATTTATAATATACATATACAATTTTATATAGATATAAAATTTTCACATAGGCACCCATTACTGTAAAATTCCTTCTTAATACAGTCTTTCCTGGTTCCCCACAGGTTTGGGTATGTTGTGTTTTATTTTTGTTTATCTCAAGGAGTTTTTAATCTCCGTCCTGACTTCTTCAATGACCTACTGTTCATTCATATGTGTGTTGTTCAATCTCCATGTATATCTATAATTTGCAAATTTTTTCTTGCCTTTGACTTTTAGTTTCATTTCATTATGATCAAATAAAGGACAAAATATGACTTCCATTAAAAGAAATTTGTTAAGACTTGCTTCATGGCCTAATATATGATCTATTCCATAGAAAGTTCAATGTTCTGATGAAAAAATGTGTCAGATGAAATGTCCTGCAAATGTCTGTTAATTCCTTTTGAACTATGATGTAGTTTAACTCTGATTTTCCTTTGTTGATTTTTTATCTGTATGATCTATCCACTGAGAGTAAAGTGCTGAAATTCCCTAATATTATTATATTGAGCCTATTTCTCTCTTTAGGTCTAATGGTGTTTGTTGTATGAAATTAGGTACTCCATTAGTAGATGCATATAGATTTATAATCATTATATCTTCTTGATGAATTAATGATCATATAGTGACATTTTTTACTGTTCTTACTGTTTTTGTCTTAAAGTCTATTTTGTAGATATAAGTGTATCTACTTCTGCTTGGTTTTGCATTCCATTTGCTTGGAATATCATTTTCCATCCTTTTGTTTTCAGTGTGTATGTATTTATTGGTGATATGAATTTCTTATAGGTAGCATATTGCTGGTTCTTATTTTTAATCCAGCCAGTCTGTATGCTTTTATTGGAGAATTAAGACCATTTATATTTAAAGTTACTACTGAAAGATAGGGAACTGTACCTGTCATTTTGCTGATTTTTTCTAGTTGTTTTGAATATTTTTTCTAGTTGTTTTTTTGTAATCATCTTTGTGGTTTGATGGTTTGCTATACTGATAATGTTTGATTCTATTCTATTTCTTACTTGTGCATCTACTCTTCTAGTGGTATTTATACTTTCACATTCTATCTTCATGGTAGTTATCTTTCTTCTTATGGGTACAGAACTCCCTTAAAGAATCTTTGGCAAGACTGGTCTGGTGGTCATGGATTCCCTTTGTTTTTGTTTATCTTGGAGGATAAGCCCCATGAGCCAGACTTGGCTTGGCAGAGTGACTCTGATACCAACCAACTGATAGTATTGCACATTGTAGGGGACGGGTGCTGCAAGGCAAAAGAGAACAGAGGGTGGAGTTCAATAAAAGAGCCTGTCCTTTGAGATGGGGGTGTGACCAGTCTCATTTCGTTTTGCCATGGTGGGTGCCAGCACTGAGAATGGATTCATATTCAGAAATTGACACCCCTCTTCCAGTGCCACCCATGGGTACCTGTGGTCAACAAGACAGAGTTTTGTGGTTCCATTGCTCACAGATTTCCCCAGCCCACAGATGCAGACTGGAATGCTCTCAAGCACTGCAGCCTTGACGCTAGCTAGCTAGTGCCCTGACCCCAGGGTGCATGGCCTGAGAAGGTCCAGAAAGAAACTTTTTTTTTTTTTTTGGTGGTACTGAGGATTGAACCCATGAGCATTCTACCTATGAGCTACACTTTCAGCCTTATTTTATTTTACTTTATTTTTATTTTGAAATATGGTAAATTGCCATGTGCTAGTCTCAAACCTGCAATTCTCCTGTCTCAGCCTCCCAAGTAGTGGGATTGCAGGCCTGCACCATTGCACTCAGCTTAGAGAGGAACTTTGCCCAGTGCTGGCCATGCTCTGCTCTTGCTCACTCCTGCAAGCACTTGAACTGAGGAATCTGCCTTGCACTGGTCACCACCCATTCTACTGATCCCTGGTGAACAATATAACTGAAAGAAACAGGGGTAGAAAAGCCCCTAGCCTTCACAATCATGCATAGCTAGGAGGGACCTGAGAAGCTCCTGGAGTTATAAAATATAGAACTGTGTATTGTTTGCCCCATATTACAATGCATACTAACGCATGCTTTATACACACCATCCCCAAAGGATTGCAATGTCTTTTATACTACATATATTTTATAAGTCAAAGTACTTTCATTATCTATATATTATTATATTTGATTGAATAGCCATGTATTTTGTTAAATTGGATTTCATGTAATGTTAGCAGCACACTCTATATCTGTGAGTAAATGAATAAAACTTGTACCTGCTCTACACTCTAATTTACCAGAAACTTGGAACGGTGTGGAATTTAAATTGTGTAATTAGTTTGGCTTTAGCACAAACACGTTTTAGACATAAAAGAACAGAGCTCACCAAGAGTAATAACAAGCCCATGACAGGCCTGTCAGCTGGACAGATGGTGATAATTCTGGTTAAGTGTCCTCTTCTAGATTGCTTGGAAGCACAGCGGGTGTAATATTCAAAACTGGACTGAAACACAAAGTCTCAGGATTACATGGATGTCGGAAATGATAAGAAACTCGAAGGACGTTAAATTTAATTTATAATAATTTTTCAAGTGTTCCGAGTGTCAAATAGCTGCTTTGTTTGCATATTGAGCAAAAGTGGACACATTTGCAAATAGAATGTCCTCGAGTTTTACGGTTTGTAGCCCTTTCATTTTTAGTTTAAATATCTCTCTGAATCTACAAAACTTAGAACAGTAAGTTCTGACATTAATGCTTACTTCTTCACTGAGGAGCATATTTAATTTGAATTTTATCTGGCTTTGAAATGAGGTAAGTTTTGTTAGGCCGTGTATCTGAGAAGATGACATCATATTCTTTTTCCTTCCTTCCTCTTTCTCTTTTACTTCCTCTTTCTTTTTCTCTTTCTTTTTCTAACATAGAAAGACATGTCAGTAGGGAGAAGCATATCCCATCCCATCTTTATTTATGATGTAGAGAATTGATGGTTGTCTTAGATAGCTAGTTAGACATTAGCAGATGGGGTCACCTGGGATCAACCGGAAGTTTATCTGCAGAGCCTTGCTCACCTTCACCCCCTCCCCTGTGGGAAGGGGGCAGAGAAACAATGTGGGTCACTAAGGTGAGACATGCAAAGGGCAGTAAGTCACCCCAAATATAATACGTATAAAGGAAGTGTTCAGCAGGACCTGACACATGGAAGGCTCCATGCCCCCTTCCCATGCCCAGGAGTGGACCTCTCCAGACCCCATCTCTGCTGGAGCGAACCACAGTGCCTAACCACATCGCCCCAGCCACCTTTCCAATCCCAGGAATGGCCCAATCCAGATACTTCCCCCTCTCCTCACGGCCTTTCTCACAGGGTGCCTTCATTCTCTCAATTAACCTCCAGTATTGCCCATTTGTGCTTTCTGTTTGAATATTTCCAAGCAGATAAGCAAGGACTGTAGTTGCAGGAATATAATTCTAAAATCTCCCACCAGGTAACATTATATGGTGCCGTGAGACTCGGATATATCTATAACACATATAGAGCCGTGATTTGGATATATCTCTACCAGCAACACCACTGACAACTAAGTGGTTGTAAAGAGAGTTTCTATAACTGAAGAAAGCACAGATTCACACCTGTCTGGCCATTAACAGTATCAAAAATGTCGACTTCTCTTTAAAGGAAGTGGAAGTTATGTCATACAGATTGAATAATGAGGTTGCTGTACCAACACTTTAATGATTTTTTTTTTGCTATAGTTACTTGTGATCATAAGAAATTTTATTCTGTCATATATTTATATTTTTCCGTCCCATAGCTATTCAGTGAGTGCTAATGAACTACAAGAAGGGGCTATTTGTTTTGAGATTGACTCACCTAGATCATATAAAGGGCCATGCTTTTTCTGAGGAACAGAAAGAATCTTCTAGCTCCCCTTTTGGTTAGGAGCTTTTAATAAAACAATGCTTTATTTTTTCTTTGAGCAGTCAGTGTGCTGAGACTATGTGGGGTTGCTGGCCTCTCTTGCAGGGCCCTCTGGCAGCATGGTAGTGGGTCACTGTACAGAGTTATTTGTGGAAGGAAATGTGTGCTCTTCCCTAGAGATTCGGAGAAGAGACCCCATGCTTTTCCTGCCTACTTGAGCCAACAGGCAGCATCCAGGACTTTCTGTGAAGTCTTAGAGAAGGAGGGAGAAAAGAAAAACCTATTTAAATTGCATGTAATTTCCGGTTAGCTGGGGTGAGGTAATTGGTCCAAATTAACAGGTTCAGCTGAGTGAGGAGTGAGTCAGTGGTTCTCAGACTTTCGCGTGCATCAGAATCACCTGTTAAGATATACCAACATCATTCTCAGTGCTACATGTGGAGGGGGGGAGGCGGGGGGGAGGGACACCAAGAGCTGTGTGCATGTATGTTAACACCAAACTGATACTCATTGTGATGTGAGACTACAATGCACCAATAAAAACATAAAAAATAAAATAAAATAAATGATTTAAATAAGACTTAAAATACAAAAAAAAAAAGATACCAGTTCCCGACTGCGACTGCGGGGACAGCCTCAGGTTTCTGACTCAGCAGTTCTAGAGAAGGAGCCCGATCATTTGTATTTCTAGTACTCACCAGGTGATTCTGATGCTGAAGCTCTGGGAACCATATTTTAAGAACCACCACATTAAGAATTCGGTGCTCTGTGAATCCACTGGAATGTGGGCCCCAGCAGAGCAGTAACTTTTTCTTATGACTCATCTCACCTAGTGCAGTGCATTGGACAGAACAGATGCCAGCAAATCAATACTTACTAAACACTGAATACCTGAGGAATCAATGAGTCAAGTATTATAAAAATCTATCTCATTGTCAAAGACATTGACGATGGTTGCAGCTCATGTTGTTTTGACAAACAAAATTAAGTCCATCAAGCAAAATTGAAAAGCAGTCAAATAGCTCTGGTTGATAATGGAGAACCCTCAGCGGAACAAGGGAAGTGGTACAAGGGAAGGGGGAGGGCAAGAAAGAAGGGAATTAATGGAATTACTATCATAAATAATATGTACATGTGAAAATATACCAACATCATTCTTGGTACTTCATACGGGTGGGGGGAGGCGGGGGGGGCACTAAGAGCTGTGTGCATATATGGTAACATCAAATAGATATTCATTGCAATGTAAGACTCCAATGCACCAATAAAAGCACGTTAAAAAATTAAAAAAAACAAATAGCTTGTGTTCAAAAATATGCAAAGAACAACATCTCTGGGAGATAGGATTATGGGACATAGACAAATATTTATTATATCTTTTACCTGTCCCCATTCCTACTTTATAGAAACTTCCTGTGGCTTATTGCCCTTCTTTGCTTCTTTCCCTTTGTCCTCCTGTCTACCACCCCACCTCCACTCTTACTAACTCCACTTTCAGTTTCTCCGTTCCACACTGGGATAGAAAACAGAAAATTGAAGATTGATACGTTAACTTTTCCTGAATTTAAAAATGAGGGTTTGTTCATTCCTATTATAAAGTTAACACACGTTTATTAAGAAAATAAAATGGAAATGATTTAAGTTATGCGCATGTATGAATATGCCACAAGAAAACCCACTATTTTGCCTAATTAGTATGCACCAATAAAAAAGAACTTATCAAATGGTTGAAAAATGTTAGATTAAAAGGAAGGAAAAAAATCACTTCTTTAACCAGAGATGACTACCATTAGCATTTGGATTCTTTTTCTATAGAGTTTCTAGTTCTGTATTTTTCTTCTAAATTATGATTAAATAGTATATATAAAATTATACCACTTATATGGCCTTCTGGTTTACCATAAATGCAATGATAGTCATAAACTTTTATAAAATTCAGAAAAGAATAAAAACATGAATGATCTTGTCATTCAGTGGTAACACTAATATTTTGGCAAATTTCCTTGCAGCCGTTTTTGTCTTTGCATATATTTAACATAGATGAGATCATTTTCCTTTCAGGATTGTTAATGAAGGGGCATTCAGAGACAATGACATATCAAGGGACATAAAGAGACTTTGTGATGCCTGAGAGCATCTGCTGCAGGGTGATTGATTGGTCCTCCCCAGTTAAAATGAAAATAATGTAGTGTTTGAGGTCATTCAAAGATAATGAAAATTGTTACTTACATTTTTTGGTAATGAAGATTGCCATTACAGAGGTGTATGAATGTCTTCTTGTGTGGAAGGAAAAAAAAAAAAGAGGAGAGATTGACTCTCCCGGCACAGTGTTGCAAAGGCAAAAATAGCTCCACAAGTCGGAAACTAAGTAGATATAATTATTGTTTTAATTGCTTATCATGGTTGGCAAGGTATTTCACTTGAAAAAAATAAAGTACGTATAGTGAGAAACCTAATTTCTAGTTTGCAAAAGTGTTGGTAGGAAAAGATAAGTTGCTGATATAAGCACTCTGAGCCATATTTTGTGTGGCTATAAAATGTACGTGAAAACACGTATTCGAATTCAGTCCCTGAAGCTAATAAAATTAAAAGAGTATTCAGTTTTTATTCAACTTGTGTATTATTTATTTTTTATTTAGAGGGTTAGCGGTAACCTTCCTGAGCAATATCTGTCTTATAGTACCCTTGCCACGTGAAAGAACTTTAAGCTCATTGGGCTTGCCTTGAAATCGTAGCGCTGCCACTCCACAGTCAGCAGAGCCCTTCCCGTCGCCAGGTCCTGCTGTTGAAGCTCAACAGTCTGAGAAGGGACTGACTATTCTTTGTTGGCGACCTTCTCAAATACTACTTCTGACTATATGAAGAACTTTTCTTGCTACATTGAACACTGAGTACTCAGATTCTTTTTCAACTCTGGAAAGTTTCCTGAAACTGTAAATTCACCTCGAGTTTTGATTCTAACTTTTCTAATCTTTCCCTGAGTATTTCTCACTCCACAGCAGGGCCAGTCCGAGCTATTGGAGATTCCATAGTGCGCAACATAGAAAGATCTTGCTTTTGAGATCTTGCATTTTATCAGGGAGAGATGGACAGTGAGTAAGTGAACAACATAAAGAGCAGAGTAAGGTGACAGACACTGATAGTGGGAGAAGTGGAGTCTGGCCAATTAGACACAGTATGAAGAAAAGGCTTCTCTGAGAAGGCAGTATTTTTGCATGTGTGTGGTATTAGGAATTGAAACCAAGGAAGTTCTATCACTAAGAGACACCCCTGCTAGTTTTATTTTTTATTTTGAGACAGGGGCTCACTAAGTTGCCCTGGCAGGCCTCAAACCGGCAATCCTCCTGTTATTGCCTGCCAAGTATAGGGATTATAGGTTGAGCACCACTGTCCCTGGCTGAGAAGTTAACATTTGATGGAGGCCTGAGAACTGTGGACTGTTTAAATAAATGGGGTGGGGGGCGAGCCATCATGTCTACAGCATAGTAAATGTAGCAGAAAGTGGTAGAAACTGAGGTCAAAGAGGTAATAGTGAATGCTTAACAAGTGGAAAGGTATGATGCCGTCTACATTCTTTTTTTTTTTTTTTTTGCAGTACCGGGGATTGAACCCAAGGGCGTTCTACCTCCGCGCTACATCCCCGGCCCTATTTTTTTTATACTTTATTTTGAAACCGGGTCTCACGAAGTTGCAGAGGGCCTCACTAGGTAGAGAGAGAGAGAGAGAGAGAGAGAGAGAGAGAGAGAGCTGAGGCTGGCAGCGAACCCGGATCCTCCGGTCTCCGCCTCCCAAAGTACTGGGATTACAAGCCTGCGCCACCACGCCCAGCTGCCGTCTACATTTTAAAATTATTTTCTCTCATTATTATGTCAGTAATGCTTATAAAGAGGCAAGGATAGAAGCAAGGAATTCAGTTAAGCAGCACTTCAGGTGAGACATAATGATGGTTTGAGCCAGGGTAATAATGGGAAAAATGGAGAGATTTGGGACCTAGGCGGTAGAAGAGAGAAGACATGCTGATGGATTAGAAGAGTTGAAGAAAGAATTTTTTTTTCAAAAATTGCCTCTCGGTTGCTTATTTGTAAAAGTGATGAATAGTAGGGACTAGAGGAGGTAAACTTTTGGGTGGATGGAGAGTTCTAGAATCTAGGCAGGATATGAAGCAGACTGTTAAGAGGAGGAACATGACAACTATTTGAAATGTAGTTGAGTTGGTAGATTGGAACTCTCAGGACCCTGGAAGAATTGATGGCCTGGGGAGTCTAGGTTTGGTGAATTGGAAAAATGAGAGATTAACATCAGAAAAATGGTACCTTCCGTTATGATTCTAAAGGCACAGCAGTTGTTGCTATAATGAAGTCAAGGGTACGACCATGTAATTGGCTAATGTGGGATAAAAGAAATGTTCTCTGGATCTTGAAACATGAAGAATATCAAGGACAAAATAAATTATCCAAAGGAGTATCGATGCCAGCAGGAATAATTGTGGAAGTACTGGTGGAGAGGAGCACACTGTCCCTTGTGCAACAACCATATGGAGTACATGTCAGTAAGGGTGGTGAATGGCAGAATCTCAGAGCCTGGATTTCAAAGAAGTAGAGATTTGTGAAAGAGAAAGGACCAAAAATTGTTTGGATAGAATAATGGGGAACAGAAAGAACCCCAGGCTATCTCCATGAATTGGGATATATAGTGTATAAAATGAAATGCATCTTCAACTTGAGAGAGATGTAAGGGAAGTGTCGTTCTCAGGAAGCATTTCAATAAAGACTGAATATCAGGAAGATGCGGGTGACAGAGATGCATCCCAGAGAGCATAGTGAGAAGATCTGGGAGGCTGGATTCCAACCTGTGATCATCCTGTCTCAGCCTCCCAAGTACTGGGATTAGAGGTGCATGCCATCGTGGGAGGAAGATGGGGATTTGGGGTTGGGCTAATGTTTTCTACTTTATATTAATACCACCCTTTCCTGTTTTCATCACTTTATAGTTTGACTTTCACAAATGTTTCAATTTCTATGGCATTAATCCTGCTTTTTGCACCTTTTAATGCATAATTTAAATTCTGCTATTGTGGTTTTATTCCTTGACACAGTCTCTCTATCTCATTCTGCTTTTTTCCTCTTGTCAACATGTTCTCTTCAAGACTTCTGCTTTTTCCCACAGGTTATATTTTCTGGAATCACATTGAGGTGGCTGAAGGTTTTTCTGTACTTGTGCTCATTTCGGAAGGTCATTTTCAGAGAGTGGTTTCTCCTCTATATTTCCGGAATGATGCTTATTTTTTCACCTTAATTCTGTAATTTTACTCCGTAAGTGTGTAATTATCAGTCGGGCTTTGGTGATGCTCCATTTTCTTTTCCAGTAACCCTTATGTCAGGAAAACATAATGGCTAAGGCACACTCTAAGGGCCCTTGCACTAAGGGTGACCTGACCCCAACTAGATGCTAGAGAATTACAAACTGGCAAGGTGCTAAGAGCACACCCCCATATGGAGGGGGCCTAATTAGTCAAGCTGTCACAATGGCTCCTCTCAAATTTGGACCAGGGGATAGAAAGAATTGATAAGTCTTCTGGGACAGGGCTGCCCATTTAGTAGTGAGAGGGGAGAGGATTTATTAAGAGATTATACTATACTGTGGCCGGGTGTCATGATGTGTGCCTGTGGTGGGAGGCTGAGACAGGAGGATTGCAGGTTTGAGGACAGCCTCAGCAACTCAGCAAGGGGTGGGGGTGTATCTCAGAAGAAGAATGGCCCCCTGAATTCAGTGTTCAGTAACACACACACACACACACACACACACACACACACACACACACATAAGGGAGAGAGAGAGAGAGAGAGAGAGAGAGAGATTAATATGAAGGTTATAAAAAAAAACAGTGGTTTGTTCACAGGTCAGCCTCATTTACCATAGCTTTGCCAGTTTTCTTCATCCTTGCAAAAAGGATTTATTTTTAAAGAGTCTATCTCTATCTCATATAGTTTCTCAGCTTTACAAATTAAGGGTAGATTTACACATGTAATTTATAATAATTGTATCCTCTTTTTGGAATATTTATTCCACAAGATGTCCTGGGCAGGAGGGGGTGTGGTTTATAGTGAACTTTTTGGCAAAATCCGCAAACTATGCAGACTGCTGACCCATGATCCTTATTACAATACATGTTTGCATAATAGAAATTCTGAGAAATTATGTTAAGAAAATTGTTTTGGTTTTAAAAATTTTGGGTGGGTTTCATAGTGGGTTAGTACATGCACATAATATAATTTGATCAATTTCATTCTCTAGTACGTCCCCTTGCCCACTTTTCTTCCCTACCCTTGGTCCCCTTCCTCTACCCTGATGGTCTCTCTTCTATTTTCAAGAGATCCTCTTTTTCCTTTTTCTTCTTTAGCTTCCATATATGAGAGGCAACATATGGCACTTGATTTGAGTCTGCTTATTTTGCTTAACAGGATGTATTCCAGTTCCATTCATTTTCCTGAAAGTGACATAATTTTGTTCTTCATTATGGCTAAATAAAACTCCATTGTGTATCTATATCATATTTTCTTACCCATTCATTTGCTCACAGACACCTAGGTTGGTTTCATGACTTGGCTATTGTGAATTGTGCTGCTATATATGTGGGCATGCATGTATCCTTAAAGTATATCGACTTTAATTCTTTTGAATAAATACAAAGGAGTAATACAGATGGAGCATATGGTAGTTCTGTGTTTAGTTTTTTGAGGATGTTCCATCGTGACTGTACTAACTTATACTCCCACCCACAGTGTGTAAAGTTCTTCCCCTGGCCTGGAATCCTCACCAGCATTTATTGTTATTTGTGTTCCTGATTGCCATTCTGACCAAAGATGGACTCTCAGTGTAGCTTTGACTAGCACTTACCTTATGGCTAAAGGTGCTCAACATTTTGAGACAATATTGTTGGCCATTTGTGCTGCTCCTTTTGAGAAGCATGTTTAGTTCATTTGGCCATCTGTTGAATGGATTGTTTATTTGGGGTGTGTTGAGTTATACATTGTAGAAAAGACAGCCTCTTTAACAAATGGTGCTGGGGAAACTGGATATTCACATGTAGAAGACTAAAACCAAATCCCTGTCTTTCACCCTGCACTAAAGTCAGCTCAGAATGGATCAAAGACCTATGGATAAGACCAGAAACTTTTCAACTGCTAGAAGAAAACATAGGGGAGATTTTCCAACTTATAGGGGCAGGCAACAGCTTCCTCAATAAGATTCCTAGAACTCAGGAAATAATACCAAGCATCAATAAATTTAAAAGCTTCTGGACAGCAAAGGAAATGGTTAACAGAATGAAGAGAGAACCTACAGATTGGGAGAAAATCTTTGCTGACTACTCTTCTAGAAGATGATTGATAGCCACAATATATAAAGAACTCAAGATATTTTTTAAAGTTAATTTCATTTTTCAGTCATGTATGCACAGGATCCTATATTATTTGTTTATTTTTGTGCATATTCTAGTGTCTATGGTAGTTATTTAGAACACAAGTACTTGGGAAAATACTGACTAGGCCAATTTCCTATGCCTGAGTCTTTCTTCTTTGGTATTTATATTGTATTAAAATGAGCCTTTACTTATCCTCATTTCCTGGAATCATGAAACACTGGGGGAAAAGAAAGACTTATATGAATGACTTTGATTCTCAGACTGCCCTACATTTAGGAACTTTCCCTCTTTCTCCACAGCCTCCCTTGTGCTACAGAAACTGGGATTTCCAATAAGCCATGTGCCAATCCAATCTACTTCCCACCAAGTTCAGCCAGATTGTTTTGTTTTTTATTTATTTTTCAAGCATTTCTTTCTCCTAAGGTACAGGAAGAAAAGATTAGAGGTGTAAAATAGGGAAGAGTCCTCTAGGACAGCAAGGGAAGCAAATAAGCTCTGTCCAAATATTTGAAAGCAGTAATAGACTTATTAGTTTCATATTACAGATTCTACTTATTGGATTTTACAATCTAGTTCACTGATTATTTTTAATCATATATGCCTATATGTTGGAGCATTGTTCCTCTGCCCTCTTCAAGTAACTGCAAAGTCTCTGGTCTAATTTCTAGGTCTTTGATCCAGCTTGAGTTGACTCTTGTGCAGGGCAAGAAGGTGGGATTTATTTCCATTTTTCTACATATGGATAACCAGTTTTGCCAACATCGTTTGTTGAAGAGGCTGTTTTTTTTCAAGCATCTTGGCATATTTGGCCCCTTTGTCAAAAATCAATTGGCTATAAGTGTGTGGATTTGTTTCTGAATCTTCTATTCTGCTCCATTGGTCTATGTGTCTGTTTTTGTGCCAATATCATGCTGTTTTTATTACTATGGCTCTGTAGTAGAGTTTGAAGTCAGGTATTGTGATGCTTCCTGCATGGTTCTTATTATTGAGAACTATTTTGGCTATTCTGGGTCTTTTGTTGTTCCATATGAATTCAGGACTGATTTTTCTGTATCTGTGAAGAATGACCATGGTATTTTAATAAGGATTGCATTGAATCTGTAGAGCACTTTTTTTTTTTTGCAGTACCGGGGATTGAACCCAGGGGCGTTCTACCTCCACGCAACACCCCTGGCCCTATTTTTTTATACTTTATTTTGAAACCGGGTCTCATGAAGTTGCGGAGGGCCTCACTAAGGAGAGAGAGAGAGAGAGAGAGAGAGAGAGAGAGAAAGAGCTGAGGCTGGCTGGCCGCGAACCCGGATCCTCTGGCCTCCATCTCCCAAAGTACTGGGATTACAAGCGTGCGCCACCACGCCCGGCTTGTAGAGCACTTTTGGTTAGATGGCCATTTTGATGATATTTATTCTGCCTATCCAAGAGTATGGGAGATCTTTCCATCTTCTAAGATCTTCTTCAATTTCTTTCTTTAGTGTTTTATAATTTCAATTGTAGAGGTCTTTTACCTCTTGGTTAGATTTATTCCTAGGTATTTTGTTGTTTTTGAGGTAATTGTGAGTGGAATTGTTTCCTGGATTTTTTTCTAGTGGATTTATGGTTGGCATATAAAAAAAAACTTCTGAATTTTTGGATTGATTTTGTATCAGACACTTTGCTGAATTTATTAGTCAGTTCTAGAAGTCTTTTGGTTGAGTTTTTTGGGTCTTATAAGTATAGGATCATGTCATCTGCAAATAGAGATAATTTCAGTCCTTCTTTCCCTATTTGTATTCCTTTGATTTCCTTCTCTTACCTTATTGGTAACCTTCTTTTACCTTATCTGGCTAGAGTCTCTAGGACTATATTGAAAAGGAGTAGTGATAGTGGGTATCCTTGTCTTGTTCCTGATCTTAAAGGGAAGTCTCACAGTTTTCCCCAATTCAATAGGATGTTGACTGTTGGTTTACTGTATATTGCCTTTATGATGTTGAGGTAAGTTCTTTCTATTCTGATTCTCTGAAATGTTTTTAAAGTGAATGGGTGTTGGATTTTGTCAAATGCTTTTTCAGTGTCTATTGAGATGATCATGTGATTTTTGTCCTTAGTTCTGTTTATGTGGTGACTTACATGGATTGTTTTTTGAATGTTGAACCAGCCTTGCATCCTCAGGATGAACCCGACTCGGTCATGGTGTGTAATTTTCTTGATGTGGTTTTGAATGCATGTTGCTAGTATTTTGTTTAGAAGTTTTGTGTCTAAGTTCATCAACAATATTGGTCTATAATTTTCTTTTCTTGAGCTTTCTTTATTCATTTTTGGTATTAATGTGATACTGCCTACATAGAATGTGTCTCATTTCATGGAATAATTTGAGAAGTATTAGGCTTAGATCTTCTATAAAGGTTTTATAAAATTCAGCTGGGAATCCATCTGGACCTAGGCTTTTCTTTGATGATAGTCTCTTTATTGTTGTTTCAATCTCTTTGGTTGCTATTGGCTGGTCTAAATTTTCTATATCCTCTTGATTCAATTTAGGAAGGCTGTATGTGTCTAGAAATTTGTAAATTTTGTCTAGGTTTTCCATTTTGTTGGAGTATAGTTTTTCAAAATAGTTTCTGATGATCCTCTGGATTTCCATGCTATCTGTGGCAATATCACCTTTTTACCTTTTAATTTAATAATTTGGGTTGATTTTCTTTTTCTTTTGGCTAGGTTGGCTAAGGGTTTATCTATATTGTTTATTTTTTCTAGCTTCCACATATAAGAGAAAACTTTAAGAATGAGTTAACTATCATAGATATATTTTTAAATAGGAAAAGTTTCAAAAGGAACTTGAGTGTCATAGGGGATTGTTCTCGACATTTAAGATTCCTTCATGTTTAAAAATTGAAAGATGTATTTTTATGTCCTTTGGTGTATTACTCAAAGTCTTAATTAAAATGAAATGGTCTATTGTAAACTGACAGGCTGTGAGTAATTTTGGTCCAACTATAAATTGCTTTTTTTGAGAGTTAATATCTAAATGATTTTTCTGTTAAGCTGTTAATTAAAGAAAGTCAGCAGGCATGGTGGTTTATGTCTATAATCCCAGTACTTGGGAGGCTGAGACAGGAAGATCACAGTTCGAGGCCAGTCTCAGCAATGTAGCAAAGCCCTCAGCAACTTACTGAGATTCTGTTTCATAAATGAAAAATAAAATAGGGCTGTGGGGCATAGCTAAGAGGTAGAACAACCCTGGGTTCAATCCCTATCACCACAAAAAATAAAAAAATAAAAATAAATAAATAAGCCATTTTGATCTATATGTGACAGTTATGGCTAGTAAATTTTATTTATTTATTTTTTTTCCACATTTTCAGAAATTTTATTAAAATTCATGACATGTCTTCTATCCCATGAGCATCCATCCAGCTAGCTGCCTTCTGAAGGGTAAAGCTGTGTCTGCTGCCACAGGTGCCCTTCCAAGTTGTCAGGATTTAACAAGTATACCTGTACTACTCCAACTGTAAACTGGTTTAAGGTAAATTTTATTTTAAAAATCAAACTGGGCTTTGGACCTATAATGTTTAGAATAACAAACCACTAGCAAGTCAAAATGTCTCCAAAATTCTGGTGCAAAGGCTTTAATATAATATGTTTAAAACCATAATAATTTTTCATTAGTTACTAACTTAATGATAAACCACCAACCTTAGTTCCACTTGCAGTAAAATTCTAATTAAACACTTGTGGAATACCTCATTACCCATACAGATGAAGTGACCATTATAAACAAGTGACCGAATATATTGTAATAAGAAGATAGTATCTCAACTACTTAGGCGACTTAAGCGCAATGCTTTTTGCAGTACTACAGGAACACAGTCTCATCTTTCATATACCAGCAGAGGGGGATAATTTGATAATAAAGATTACTCTTCTCAGTCTCCTGTTTATTAAATTAACAATCAGGTTCTTTTGAATTTCCACTTTTCTGTAGAGCACTCATTGCTGAGTAAAAACTGCATAGACTATGAATCCTGTTCCCTTATGGCAAGAAGAGTCCATCACACGTACACAAAATAAATCATTCTGAATGTCAGAATGTTAATTAAGGATGATTCATATCAAGATTTCCAATCGCCTTTACTCCCCCCCCCGACTTTTCCCATCCCCATTATCCTCACACACTCATTATCCCCATCTGTAAATCATGAAAGAGCATTCTTTTGCTGCTGTGGTTGCAGGTTAGATATGAGCAATAAACAAAGAAATTCAGCAGATGAATCAATGATCAAGTGTTTTCTCCAGTATGTCGTGCAAGGAAAGCAACAAGGACTCTTGATACGCTGGTTTTAAAAGGTCTTGAAAGGGCTTTCTGATGAATACTCAATATAAGACTAACATGAACAAGGAACCACTTTTCCTATAATTTCATTCTCAATTGTAGCCAAGTCACAGGCGACTGAAATCTTTGATCCATTTCATCTCACTTGTGAAATAGATGCATGGCCTCAACTTTTATGAAAGTTCATTTTTAATGCCTTGGAGATGTTGCTATTGATGTTAACTTGGATTCTTGGCCAGATGTTTCCAGTTTCCATTTATGCTTCCAGTCAATCCATATCAATTCTTCAAAGAAAAATGGCATTATGTCCTTGTAAAATAAAGTAAGGCACATTGGCAAAGCCAAATGCAGAGATAAAGGAAGATTATGCAAAAGTGGTTTCTATGAGCACTTGGCACCACTGTGTGACCACATGAGGCTTCCCTGAAGTGAGAGCTTGCAGCAACTTAGCAAGACCCTGTTTCAGAATAGTGAATAAAATAAGGCTGCAGGTATAACTCAGGTAGAATGCCTCTGGGTTTAATCCCCAGTGACAGACAGACACACACACACACACACACACACACACACACACACACACACACACTATTCAGCTGTATAATAAAACCTATTGGATTATTCAAATCTATTAAAATATTATCCTATATGGTAGGGAATTACTCTAATATTAACATCTATTGTTCACTTAAATTTACCATGTGTTATGGAATGGTTTAAATGCCATATATGTACTCATTTAATTATACCAATTCTATGAGGTTGATACCATCCCACTTTATAGCTGAGAGAAGCATATCACAGAGAGTGTAAGGTCACAGTTAGGAGATGGTGGATTGAAGATTTGAATTTGGTTTTTGAGTCCAGAGCTTCTACTTCTAACTACTATACTATTACTATGAGCTGAATTGTGTCCTTTCAAACTTCATTCATATGTTGAAGCCATAGTTCCCAATGTACTGTATTTGGATACAGGGCTTTTGGTGATAATTAAGTGAGGTCATGAGGGTGAGGTACTAATCTGAAGACTGTTGACCTTAAAAGAAGGGAGAGAGAGCTCTCCAGGCACACCAGGGAGAGGTCATGTGGGCACAAAGCAAGAAGGCAAGCCTGGCACTGTAGCACATGACTGTAATCCCAGTACTTGGGAAGATAAAACAGGAGGATCACAGGTTTGAGACCAACCTCAACACACACACACACACACACACACACACAAACACACACACAAACACACAAACACACACACACACAAAGGCAAGAAGGCTAAAATCTCCACCATGTTGGCATTCTGATATTATATTCCCATTCTCCTCAATTGAGAAAAAATAAATTTCTGATATTTAAGCCACTCAGTCTATAGTATTTTGTTATAACAGCTTGAGCAGACTAAAGCAACTATTTTGTCCTAAAATTTGGATTAAAACTTAACTTATTCAGAAAAATCATATTTTGCTAACCTAGAATAGCATCAGTATATTTCTATTTTCTATCCATTTGTCTTCAATTAAGTAAGGGCAAAATCCACACAACTCTCATTTATGACAAAAGGCTGGCCAACATCTGGCTTCCCAGGTTTCTCTGGGTTTGAAAGTGTCTGTACAATGCAGGACTTAGAGATCAGCTTAATTTGATACTGCTAGAAAAAATGAGGGACACATATTATTATATTTGCTTTCTCTCTGTCTTATTGTTTTTCTGAATATTTGAGTGCCATTTCTGTTGTATTTAATCAGATTGTTTGGTTGACATAGAAATGATTGGTCATCCAAATAGATTTTTTAGTTCAAAGTGATACTGTGGTTTGGGCAAATTTATTTAGACTATTTAAAACTCTAAGCACTTGTTCAGCTGTTTTTAGAATTAAAAAGAAGTTCCCATGGAAAATGGACTATGTAATGAAATAGCAGGATGGCAGGTAATTAAAAGTATATTTTTTTTTACACTCAACTGGGGGAGAAACTGGCAGTGTTTGTGAAATATAAACAGAAATTACTAATGGCCATACAACGTAGTACCTGGAAAGTTTAGGTTAACACTTACTCTATTGACCATGGATTCAAATATAATTTTTATTGAAGTACATCGTATCTATAGTAATGTGCATAAATCTTAAGCATACAGATTAATGAATTTTATATCCAGATTGATATAGAACACTAAACATAGAACATGCCCTCTTTCCAATCAATGACCCCAAGACACCAACCCCTATCATCACAGAATAGTTTTGCTCCTTTTTGAACTTCACATACGTGCTCCTGTGTCTGATTTCTTTTCTTCAACATTAGGTCTGTGAGATCCACCTATGTCTGGTTTCTTTTCTTCAACATTAGGTCTGTGAGATCCATCTGTGTTGTTATCTGCTACCACAGTTTATCCTTGTCTAAAATGTGCTTTGTAGTTTTCAATTGCATGAATATGTCGCATGTTATCCATTTCTTTCTAGCTAGCAATTTCCAGTTTGGGGGTGTTATGAATATATTTTTAATATTTTTGAATGTCTTTTATCGAGTATATGTACTTATTTCTCTTGGGTACATCTCTAAAATTCAAGGAAATTTAGTTACGTGTGTTTAGTTGTATTTGGTGCTGCCAGGTGGTTTTGTGAAGTGGTTGTAAACAACCTGCACTCTCACCAGTACTGCGGGAGCCATCCAGTGACCTTATGTCTTCTCCAGCACTTGGTTCTGTCCGTTTCAGTCACTCTGGTTGGTGTGATTTGTGTTTTTTCTTATGAGTTACCCACAGGGGAAGCATCTTTAAGATAAATTTTATGAGCTCTCCTAATGATTCTGATACAGATATTCACAGACAACACTTTACACACACTAGACCTTTTTCTTGTGCATGTTTACAATGTTTTAAATGTTTCTTAAAATTTGAAAATGGATTGTGATGCTGCATCTATGTATTTTCATCTCTTATTTATATTGCTGATATTAGGCTTCTTTTTTATCCTTTATAGGATGATTATTTATTTTATTGGTTTCTGGTTGATTCTATTTATTGATAACTTTTTAAAACTGGTTATTAATGTCTATGTATTTCAATATTAATTCTATCTGTTTTCGGTGTCTGGTTGTTGCCAGATATAATTATAGGTACCTATAAATATGAGAGTAAATCCCTGTTCACATAGCAGTTCTAGTCTACTTTTTGCTATTGTTTCTGTTGTTGTTATTGTTATGCAGTTGTTTTTCCTTTGTGTTTTTTGCATTCAAGATTATGTTGGACAGTCATGGTGGTGCACACCTGGGAGGCTGAGACAGGAGGACTGCAGGTTTGAGGCCAGCCTCAGCAATTTATGAGACCCTATTTCAAAAAATAAAAAATAAAATAATGCTGGGGTATAGCTGAGAGGTAAAAGCCCCTGGGTTCAATCACCAATACCACAAAAAGACAAAAAAAAGAATATGCTGAACAGATAGTTAATTTATTCTCTTCATTTCCCCTTCTAATGAAATTTCTTAAAACTACAACTCTTCTCAGTATTCTTTCAATCATAATATATATGTAGATATTTTGTATATCATCTATGATTTCAGCTCACTATTTTATTTTATTTTAATTTAATTTTTTGTGGTACTAGGGATTGAACCCAGGGGCATTCTATCTCCAAGCTATACCTCCAGCCCTATTTTATTTTTTATTTAGAAACAGAGTCACCCTAAGTTGCTGAGGTTGTCCTTGAACCTTCGATCCTCCTGACTCAGCCTCCCAAGTATTGGGATTACAGGCATGCACCACCATGCCCAGCTCAGTTCACTTTCAATTTAGATGAATTTTTGAAGACACATCCATGTTATTATATATTATTATAAATTTTTACTAATTTCTATATACATGTTGAGAAAGTGTTTTAATAACAGTTTCATCCAACTCTTTTGATTTCTAAAATATTTTTCTTTTATATGTCAATTCTTTCTACTAAGATGAATATTACCATTATTATATTTTCTTTGAGGACTAAACCTTTTATCAATATAAAATGTTTCTCTTTATCTCTTTTTAATGCTTCTTTAGATTAAATCATACCTGAATGTTTACATTTTCATACCTCATTTGTTTGTTTGCTTGACATATGCCTGGTATATACAGATCTATCCATTCATTTGCAACTTTTCTATTTCGTTTCATTTTCAAATTTATCTCTTGTAAACAGCCAATAAGTGTGCTTTCTTTTTTACTCCCTGTGCATGTGAGAGTCTTTTTCTTTCTGTGTGTGTGTAGGGTGCTGGGGATGGAACCCAGCGGTGATCTACTTTTGACCTTCACCCCTAACCCTATTTTATTTTTTATTTTAAAACAGGATCTTGGCCGGGCGTGGTGGTGCACGCTTGTAATCACAGTACTTTGGGAGGCGGAGACCGGAGGATCTGGGTTCGCGGCCAGCCTCAGCTGGCTCTCTCTCTCTCTCTCTCCCCCTGTCTCTCTCTCTCTCTCTCTCTCTCTCTCTCTCTCTCTCTCT
>PVJS01017762.1:0-35732 GCA_004027185.1 Glis glis
AAACAATGTGTATATATGAGATTATACCAACATCATTCTCAGTGCTACCTGTGGGGGGGTGGGGGGGAGGAAGGGGGGAGGGACACCCAGAGCTGTGTGCATGTATGTTAACACCAAACTGATACTCATTGTGATGTGAGACTACAATGCACCAATAAAAACATAAAAAAAAAGAACTGGCCAACCCTGGCTGGTTAAGGGATGCTTTAGTGGTGGCGCACACCTATAATCCCAGTACTTGGGAGGCTGAGACAAGAGGATCACAGGTTCAAGACCAGCCTCAGCAACTTTGCGAGACCCTCACAGCAACTTAGTGAGACCCTGTTTCAAAATAAAACATAAAATAGGGCTGGGGGTATAGCTCAGAGATAGAACTGCCCTCAGTTCGATCCCTAGTAACACACACACACACGCACACGCACACATACACACACACACACACAGAATCCTTTGTAGAACTGGTCAGACTGAATCCTGGCACCACCGACCAGTAAATAATAAAAGGAAATTTTAGAAATCCCTGTGGTCTTTTGTCAGAACAAAATATCACAGAGAAATATGGCAGAGGTGAAGGTCCCATAATCTTTTAGTCCACTATGGAAAACGGCATCCATACCAGTGATCACCCCTTTACCACTGCCCACATGCACCCCAAACTCCAACCCTCCCACTCGAGCTCCTTGGCTTTTGCTGAGCCCCTTGATAAGTGGAGTTCTTTGTCCATTATAGCTCCACCCCGATGAGGTGGTAGAGAGGGTCTTACCCCAACCTGTGCCTGTTGTGGATTCTCCACAGCAAGGAAGCACACGGTCCAGCAGATGGAATCATGGGTTATCATGCAGCATTTACTACTATCATTTGTCACCGACTAGAAGAATCTGACTTAGGAACAACTTAAGAATCAAGCTGGCTAGCATGGGCCTGAAGAAACCACCATGTAGGGATTCAATGCGATCGCATTTTTGCAAAGCCCCAGGCTCCTGGCAACACATATAGAATGATTTACTTAAATCATTACTGTAAGTGATATATTATGCTTCCTTATATAAACACGAATGAGTCGAGCTCCCCAGCCTCAGGGGCCTCATATCTGGTGAAGACTGGCTGATCCACAGCTGGAAGACAGCAAGCAAAATGTGCTTGATTGAGGAAGACAATCCTGCAGAAACCCAGACAGAAACAACTTCAACAAGGAAAATTGAAAATGAATGTGGGTGTTTCCCCCTAGAAATGCAAAAGGAAAGAAGTTTAGGGGGTGCATGAAACTCAGGGAAGAAAATACATGGGGAGAAGGAGCCCCAGCAACATGGCAGCAGGCAGAAGCCTCAGGAGAAAGAAACGACTTTGTCTAGGCTAGTGGACTGAGCTGGAGCCCCTGTTTTCCTTGAGTCCATCCGACACAGCATCCTCTGCGGAGTGTCGGGCACAGGAAAAGACAAGGACTCGGTCAACATTGGGGCAAGCAAGACAGACAGGGCCTTGTTTCCTCTGAGACACAGAAGTCATAGTTGGAGGATTATGCTAGGATATTAAAAAACTGAGACCAGAGGACTTGACAAGAATTGGGTTTCACACATAAAAAATGGTAAAGTGATAAGTTTTAAAATGGCAGTGGAGTGCAAAGGCAGGAAATGATTTGGCATCTGTAACACCGAGTGGTCCAGTGGACCCAGAGCCACGCTTCCTCTTACGCCTGTTAAGTCTTGCTAGCCTTTCTTGCAAATACCTTCTTGGGGTTCACCCAAAGGCTGCCTCCCTCGGGGTGTCTTTCGACTCTCCCAGACAGATTTAGGTGTCTTTCTTAGGCAGTTCAGTCTGCTGTAATTAATTACCATAGACTGAGTGGCTTAGACAATAGAAGTTCATTGCTCACAGTTTGAGGAGCTAGGAAATTCCAGATCCTGCTTCCAGAACCACCAGTCTGGTGAGGGCCTCTTCCTGGGTCACAGAGGGCACCTTCTCCCTGTGTCTTTGCCTGGTATGAGTTGGCTCTTTAGGATCTTTTTCATAAGGACACAAATCCCAACCATGAGAATTTCATACATTTGTGTGTGTATGTGTGGTACTGGGGATTGAGCCCAGGGCATTCTACCTCTGAGCCACACCCCCGGCCCTATTTTTTTTTTTTTTTTTTTTGTGGTACCAGGGATTGAACCCAGGGGCGTTCTACCTCCACGCTACACCCCCGGCCCTATTTTTTTTTTATACTTTATTTTGAAACTGGGTCTCACGAAGTTGTGGAGGGCCTCACTAGGTAGAGAAAGAGAGCATCAGGGAGAGAGAGAGAGCTGAGGCTGGCCGCGAACCCAGGTGCTCCGGTCTCCGCCTCCCAAAGTACTAGGATTACAAGCGTGCACCGCCACGCCCGGCGCTACCAGTCCTACTTTATATTTGTTTTTGAAATGGGGTCTCACTAGGTTGATTAAAGTCTCACTACTTGCTGAGGCTGTTCTTGAACCTGCGATCCTCCTGTCTCAGCCTCCCAAGTACCGGGATTACTAGCATGCGCCACCACGCCTGGCTTCATACTTTTTTTTTTCTTTTGGTACTGGAGATTGAACCCAGGAGCATTCTACCTCCAAGCTCCACCCCCAGCCCTTTTTATTTTTTATTTTGAAACAGGGTCTCAATAAGTTGCTTAGGCTAGCCTCTAGCCTGCTATCATCCTGTCCTAGCCTCCTATCATCCTAGCCTCCTAGGTACAGAGATTACAGGCGTGTGCTGTAGTGGGCATTACTTGTTCGATAGTCTTACCACAGAAAGCTGCTGTCCTAGGCTGCTGCCAATAAGAAATATCTCACATGAAATGACTCGGAGTCAGATATGATAATTTGGAGAAAATTATATTTAATAATTGGGGCGCTGGAAAGGAGGCAGCATGAGTCTCCCGTCCTCCTGCCACCAGCGCTTTTCTTTTATAGAAGGTTCAAACAAGGCATCAAAAAAATGACTAAACACAGGAGCCAGCAGATTGTCATGGGTCAAGATAAGGAAAGTAAGCAGGCCGGTCATGGGTCAAGCTGAGAGGAAGGAAGGGTTAAAGATTACTGGTAGATGGAGAAGACATCAAAGTCCGCACTCTTATCAATTCCATCCGTACCCCTCAGCTGGTACTGTGTACGATAGCCAAGCCAGTCCAAGATGTTAATCTCAGCTGCACAGGCCAAGATGGCTCCCAACAGCATGCCACCATGCCCAGCTGGATTCCATACTTTCGACCTAATCACCTCCCCAAAGGCTCCACCTCCTGATACCATCACACTGGAGATTAGGGTTTCAATATGGGAACTTGGGGGTGACACAAACATTAAATCAAAGCAGTACTTCTGTGCTCTTAGGTACTTACCTCAACTAACTCCATTACCCACCGTCTAACACATGGTACTCAGTATGTATCTTTTCGTCTGGGAGACCTCGGTGCCAAGCACATTAGTGAGCACAGAGCTAGCGCTTAGTCAAAGTTTCTGTAAATAAGGGGCGGGCAGAGCGTGAGGAAGAGGAAGATGTCACCTGGACTGTGAGGATGATCATGATTTGAATAAAAAGAGACACGATCAAAGGCATTTTAAGAAAGGGGAGCCCAAGAAGAAGGACATAAAAGGAAAATCCCAAAGATGGTGGTCTGAATAAAGGCATTTATCTCTGCTCTCTTCTGAAATCCCATTGAATTTAAGAATTGAAGGAATTGTTAAAAACTGTAAAACTCACAGGATAACAAGAATTCGAGATGTCAGCACATTTCTGGAAAATGAAGAGTGAATGGAGTAGTGAATCCAGTTTTAAGGGATGAAGACCAAGACCCAATGCTCAGAAGGGATAGGCCAAGAACGGCTAAAGACACATGCCTTACAAGCCATGCCCGAGAGAGCCTGAAGGTCCAAAGCCCACAGTATTATGGTCTGAAAATGGCACAGTTCTTTGAGTCTGAATATGGAGCTACTGGAGCCTATAGCCTTCCTCCATCCAATTACACAGGGGTATTCCCATCCCCCACCTTTGGCAGGAGATTAGAGACTTGTTCTGTGGAGTTTTTAACCAGTCTTCAAAACCTAAGGCACCAGACCCCCAGTAGACATGCTATCTGCTTCTTTATTTTTTTAACGTGCTTTTATTGGTGCATTGGAGTCTTACATCACAGTGAATATCAATTTGATGTTAACATACATGCACACAGCTCTTAGTGTCCCCACCGCCTCCCCCCCCCATATGAAGTACCGAGAATGAGGTTGGTATACTCTCACATGTACATATTGTTTATGATAGTAATTCCACTGATTCGCTTCTTTCTTGCCCTTCCCCTTTCCTTGTACCACTTCCCTTGCCCCACTGAGGGTTCTCCATTATCAATCAGAGTCCCTTGTGTGTCCCCACTACTCCCTAGGTTGCACATATTAATGAAAACATATGAGCCTTCTTTCTGTAGTGTGTATAAGTAGATGTACATCATACACTTCCAATCCCCTCAGACAAGATCCTTCAATGACTCAGCCCCAGATGCTGACATTCCCCCAGCAGGAAAGTCCAGTGCAGGGCTGATCACCAGTAGAACCTGCCAGTTGGCAATTCCACCCATGCACCCAAGTCCACCCAGAACTTTAAATCACCTTTCTAATAACACTTTAATAAGTAAAAAATTTGAAAGCCAATATATTCACTTTATTCTCCCTTTTAAAACAATCTAGTTTCTTTACACCCTTCAAATGCCTGGTATTAGTTTTTAAATATTTAAAGACTATAACCAAACAGAGAAGCCATCCAGAGAAAACAGGAGACGCTTGACACAAAATGATTTGCTGTGGGCCTGACATCCCCAGGGAGAAGCACTGAACTGGAATACAAATTAGACTGAGAGTGAGTTTGATTTGTAATTAAAAAAAAAAATTCCTGTACCTACAAACCACAGCTGACTTGCTAAAGAAGCTTTAAAAATCTCTACGGGCCAGGCGTGATGGCGCATGCTTGTAATCCCAGTACTAGGGAGCCTGAGACAGGAGGATCGCAGGTTCACGGCCAGCCTCAGCTACTTAGTGAGGCCTTCTGCAACTTAGTGAGACCCTGCTTCAAAATAAAGAATAAAAAATAGGGTTGGGGGTGTAGCTCGGAGGTAGTTCAATCCCCAGTACCGCAAAAATAATCTCTACGGAGGCTGGGCATGGTGGTTGACACCTGTAATACCAGTACTCAGGAGGCCGAGACTGGAAGATCACAGGTTCGAGGCCAGCCTCAGCAACTTGGTAAGACCCTACTTCAAGAAATAAAAAAAAAAAGGCTGGGGATGTAGCTCGGAGGTAGAACACCCCTTGGTTCAATCCCCAGTACCAAAAAAATCTCAATGGAGACGATAAGGTGATGTCTGTGTAGAGATGAGAGAATGACCATTCCCTAATTATTAATAAAATAAAATAAAAAAGACATTTTTATAAATCAAAAGAGAATTGTATCCAAATTCCAATCAAGGAAAGGTGATATAAATATAACTCCCTGCCCTAAATTTCAAAAGCAGCAGCAAATAAAAGAAACAGAAGAGTTTTGAAGGACTTATGGAATCTCTGCGGTCAATTAGAAAAATCCTCCTAATTCTTTCCATACATAGGATTCTACACCCTTGTCCTTGCTGAGTCAAGTTGCTGTCCCTGCCGCATGAAGCAAATAAGGGTTTCAAATGTGTTTGTGTGCCTTGACTTGGTCTTTCATGCTGTTGCAATCCCACCAGGTAGCTCCTGTCCATCCTGAACCCCAGAGTGAAGACACGGAACAGCCCTGCCAGACTGCAAGCCCAGCCCAGACCACACGAGCCACAACTTACTTGCAGATCTCCAAGCATGGAAATTAATGTTTGTTGTTGTAAACCACTGAGGTTTTGCAGTTGTTTGCAGCACCGCTAAAAACTATTATAGGCTCCTAATTTAATCCCCATCTTTTAGAAGCAATATTAGAAAAAGAAGGTAAGTGAACATTTTTTTTTTTTTGGTGGTGGTTTTAGATATTGAACCCAGGGGCACTCTACCACTGAGTTACATGCCAATCAGTGTGTGTGTGTGTGTGTGCGTGTGTGTGTGTGTGTGTGTGTGTGTATGTTACTGCGGATGGAACCCAGGGGCATTCTACCTCTGAGCTACACCCCCAGCCCTATCTTATTCTTTTATTTGGAAACAGGGTCTCAGTAAGCTGGGGAGGGCCTCACTAAATTGCTGAGGCTGGCCTGGACCTGTGATCCTCCTGTCTTAGCCTCTCAAATACTGGGATTACAAATGTGTGCCATCACCCCCAGCTCAAACCCTCTTTTATTTTTATTTTGAAACAGGACCTTGCTAAATTACCGAGAGCTGGCCTCCAACCTCCAAACCTCCTGTCTCAGCCTCTCAAGTACTGGGATTACGGGTATGCACTACCATGCCCAGCTCTAAGTAGACAAAATTCTTAAGTCCTCATTTATACCCACTAATTCAAAGAAGTATCCCAGGAAAACACAGGGAAGGAATCTTCAAGAGGAGAAGCATGTACCTGCTACTACAAGATGTCAAGATCTCGGAAGAGGCAAGAAAATCACCAGCACTAAACAGGGGGTCTCTGAAACCTAGAGCTTCCATCCCCCTTGGGACGAGAGCACCCCTAGGCAGAGAGTGTCCTGCCAAAGCCCATGCCAACGGCTGCAAGAAAGGCTTTGCACAACCCAGAACTCTCCTCCAACACCCAGCCACACACCCCAACCCCATATGCTCTGACTATATAAAATAATAAAAATGCACAGAACACAGTATTGAGTGTCCAGACTGCAAGTCAGAGAAAGAGACAATGGGGCTTCGATAGGGTAGAGAGCTTGAGAGAATTCATTCATACTATATTATATTGACTAGAAAGAAAACAGTCATTCATGCTAAGCTTCATCAAGATCAAAAAACTAGTATGGCAGCTACAGCATAGAGGCATTCTACCTCTGAGCTACACCAACCCTATTTTATTTTTTATTTTGAAACAGGGTCTCACTAAGTTGCTGAGGCTGGCCTTTACCCTGAGATCTTCCTGTCTCAGCCTCCCAAGTACTGGGATTACAGACATGTACCACCATGCCTGGCTCAACTTAAAAAAAAAAAAGTAGAATGAGGTAGGACCCTGGCTTTGTCCTTAAAACTATTTTTGGCTAGAAGCAAAACAAGAAAAAGAAAATGATGCTTCTTCACAGTCCCCCTCAGATGTTAACAAGCAGACAGCCCAGGCTTCCTCAGACATAAACAAAGCAGGGTCACCCTAGACAGCTTGGGTACGACCCAGCACTGTGATGAAAAGAGAAACAATATAATGATTAAATTGCTTCTTCTGCTTCTGTCATCATGCTTACACTAGAAAACACACGTCTCACGCTTACCCCTCCCCTCTAGAATTAGGTAACCAAATGTATAAAAGTACTTTGGTGTTCTGAGTTCAGGGCTCAGACCCGAAGCTTTGCTTACTGAGCCTTCACTAGTGAATAAAAAGTAACCTGCTTTCCTATCTCCGGCCACTGTCTCTTATCTCTGGGGACCGAGTTTCCTGCAACAAGAATACTCAATAAATGGAACTAGAGGTGGGCATTAGCCCATCTATTTAAACATCTAAAGCCAGGCGTGGTGATGCATGCTTGTAATCCCAGTACTTGGGAGGCTGAGACAGGAGGATTGCAGATTTGAGGACAGCCTCAGCAAATAGTGAGACTTTCATCAAACTAGTCAGACCCTGTTTCAAAATAAAATTAAAATAAAATAAACATCTAAAATCAAAGGACTAAAGTAATTATGGTTTCAGAAGAGAATGCAAATATTCAGCCTTAACGATCTAAAAACAATCAAATGAGTCCTAAGAATTCAGAGGAATGAGAAATGGAAGAATGGGTGTGTCCTCATTTTCAGAAAAGGAAGTCAACTGTCCCATCCAAAATTGACAGCTGGAATTTTAAAAGCCAAAAGAGATCCCCAACCTTTTCGTCGTCTCTTTTTCCCTTAATTTCCAAGGAGTATTTTAGAAACTATAATCACTGGTAGTAAAGAAATGTGTCCGACAGGATGATCACAGGTTTGAGGCCAGCCTCAGCAACTTAGCAAGCCCCTGTTTCAAAATAAAAAATATAGCCGGGCGTGGTGGCGCACACTTGTAATCCCAGTACTTTGGGAGGCGGAGACTGGAGGATCCGGGTTCGCAGCCAGCCTCAGCTCTCTCGCTCTCTCTCTCTCTCTGCTTAGTGAGGCCCTCTGCAACTTCGTGAGACCCGATTTCAAAATAAAGTATAAAAAATAGGGCCGGGGGCATAGCGCGGAGGTAGAACGCCCCTGCGTTCAATCCCCGGTACCGCAAAAAATAAATAAATAAATAAAACAAAATAAAAAATATAATAGGGCTGGGGGTGTAGCTCAGAGGTAGAATGTCCCTGGGTTCAGTCCCAGTAAGAGGAAGGATGGAAGGAAGGAAGGGAGTGAGTCTGAATCTCAGCAGTTCTTGCACTCCCATTTCAGTTCATTTTCTTCTGTTAAATTCAAGGAAAAAAATGAATTTAAAATATTTATAAATATGGCTTTCATTTTCAAAAAGGTGTTTTATTTCTATAAATGTATTTCTTTTTTTCTCTCTCTATTACTATATCCACATAGATATGAGGAGGGTAAAGAAAAAGATTTGGAAATGAGAGTTCCTTTAGATCAAGTGTTGGCCACCTACAGTCTGGGGGCCAAATCTGGCCCTAAATAAAGTTTTATTGGAACATGGCCCCACCTATCTGTTGATATACTGTCCATGGCTGCTTTCCTACTACAACTAAAGAGTCCAGTTTTTGTGACAAAGACCATCTGTCCTGCAGAGGCTAAAATATTTGCTATCCATACCTTTACAGCAAAATTTGCTGATCTCTGTACATAAATGGTGAGATTTACAGGACTGAGGTATCTGTCCTCTTTTACTTCTTATTATTTGTTGAATTTCCATAACATGTTTAGTGAGCATCATAATTTTTAATAAAGCCATATTTGGTATTTTTAAAAAATATCCTCCATGATGTGTAAGCAGCTTCAGTCCTTCATGACCAGGGAGCGGCTTCCGGCCTCCATGATGTAAGAGCAGCTTCCAGCCACCATGATGTTGAAGCGACGTCCGTCCTTCATGACATGAGAGCGACTTCCGGCCTCTATGATGTGAGAGCGACTTCCGGCCTCCATGATGTGAGAGTGACTTCCGGCCTCCATGATGTGAGAGCAGCTTCCAGCCACCATGATGTTGAAGCGACTTCTGTCCTTCATGACATGAGAGCGACTTCCAGCCTCCATGATGTGAGAGTGACTTCCGGCCTCCATGATGTGAGAGCAGCTTCCGGCCTCTGTAACATGGGAACAGCTTCTGACTCCATGATATCAGAGCAGTGTCCCTCCACGCTCCCTGCCACGGCAGCTGCTGACATTTATCCTTCAGAGCTGGCCGTATGGCCTGAAACCTCTGAAACCATGAGTCCCAATAAATCTTTCCTCCTCTAAGTAAAAATAAAAAAATATATATCAAACTCACACATGCCTGTAATCCCAGTATTTGGGAGGCTGAGACAGGAGGATCACAGGTTCAAGGACAGCCTCAACAATTTAGCGAGACTTTCAGCAACCTAGCGATACCCTGTTTCAAAGTAAACTTAAATAAGACAAAATAAAATAAATAAAATAGGGCTGGGGGTGTAGCTCAGAGATAGAATGCCCTGGGTTCAATCCCTAGTATCACAAAAATAAAAATAAAAAATACCACCCTCCACTTGTGTTTCCAGGCACTAGTGTGATATGATTAGTAAAAAGCTAATAAAGAAAGTCCTGCCCAAGAGAGAAAGCCCACGAAAAGAAAGTTAACAAAGAAAGTTCCGCCCAGGAAAAGCCCGCAAAAAGAAAAAAAAAGCCTCATGAACCCAGTCTTTGCTCTTCATTCCAAATAAGGAAAGGATCTCTGTAGTTGGCTGACTCAAATTATGACCCGTGGACTCGGCTTCTGGAACTGGTGGGCTTAGTATAAATAGGGGAACAGGAGCTGAGGAAGGGGCTGCCATTTTCTGCCTTCGTTAGCTAATGGTAGCCGCCGACTGAATAAAGGCTTCTTGACTTAACTGAGATAATTGGTCGTGGATCTTTAGTTCTTCACGTGGTTTTACACTAGTTTGCTGGAGACAGGAAGGTAGGCCAAGGACGTCTTGGCTCAAGGCAAGCGTCACTCCCTTGGAGAACAGTGCCCTGCCTGCGGAGAAGCTGGTGTTTCTGTAGAGAACACTACGCACAGAGAGCTGGTGGCTGTGGAAATCTCTGCTGGTCAGTCAGGTGCCCATTTCACAAAGCCAGCTGTGTGGCTGGTTTTGGCAAACGATTTGAGAACAACTATCCAAAGAATAGGATGATGGAGAGGGGATGGCGGGAGGGAAGAAGAAAACTTGCTTCTATTTAGCATTTGCCAAAATTACAACCTTCAGCAAATATCACATAACTCATTAAAAAAAAATCCCTCATTTGCTGAAACTAAAATGGAAGTAGCCAAGAATCAGAAGAAAAGGAAAGTTAATGAGTCCTGCTCATGTGTTTAAAATCTATTTCTCAGCTGCATGCTAATTTTCCCGGGGCCCAAGTAAAGGCTTTTTTTTTTTTTCTCAAAGATTCAAATCGTTAAATGTTGTAGAGTTTACGCTATCCAAAGAAGGAGAGAGAGAGTCTGTGAAATTCCATGTGGTCCATGTGCAAGAGATCTCGTCAAACTGAAAACTAGGAATCAAAAAGGAGGCCCAGCACATGTGGCTTCCTCTCTGAGCCTCTGCCCTTCAACCTCCGGGCTGCCTCCCACGCAGCCCAAGCGATCCCAGCCTGGGATGAACACCCTTCCCTGTATGCACATCATTTCACCCAACATAAATTATTAATCAGCTCAGAGTGTTCCAAGGGCAGAGAAGCATAATTCTGCTGGAAGAGCCATCCGCCCTTAGAAACAGGAGAAAGATTAAGACCCAGGAATTAGCGTTTTCATGAGTCAAGATGCTTTCTGTCTTAAAATAATGAATAATGTTGACTTTATTCTCTCATTAAAAAAACGTGCTTATTCCAAGAACAGTAAATCTCCCCCAAGTCCAATAGTATTCCGAATAAAAAGATTTCCAGCAGAAACCTTCTGCATTCTTTCTGATTAGAAAGCAACTTTATTTTTTAGGGAAAGGGGGAAAAATCTATAGCCCAGATAGTTTTTAATAAAAATGCTAACTGATCCACTAACTATATCTAAACACAGAGGACTACAATCTTTCCTGATACCTCATCAAGTTCCTTACACAATCAAAAGTTTCAAAAATCAGCTTTAAGAGGTAAAAAATTAATTAATTAATTGAATATGAAACACAGTTGAAGTTGTCTATGAAAATGCTTCTAGATTTTTGTCATGAGTCTAAAAGCTGAAAGCTATTTCTTCTGAAGATTTTACAAATTTTGCTCAAATACTACAGTTCCTCCCTATTTTGTTATACTTCATCCAGATGTTCAACAAAATTTAGGATATTTTCCCAAATACACATAATACTCTCTGCTCCTACCACCTATCCCAATTCCACAAAACCCTGGGGGGAAAAAACCGGACCACATGACCATCTTTTTAAAGAAGAAAGAGAAGAAACCCTTCAGCATATTTCAAAATTTTCATCTCTTGGGCCGGGCCTGGTGGCACACGCCTGTAATCCCTGTACTTGAGAGGCTGAGACAGGAGGATCGCAGGTTCGAGGACAGCCTCAGCAAGTAGTGAGACTCAAATCAACCTAGCGAGACCCTGTCTCCAAATAAAAATAAAATAGGGCTGGGGGTGTAGCTTCAAGGTAGAATGCCCCTGGGCTCAATCCCCAGTACCACAAAAAAAAAAAATGACATCTCTCAACTGAGCCACAAGCAGTGAGACTGTGTTAGGGAGCCCAGGCTTTCGAGAGGCACATTTCTACACCAGTGGTCAGAGACCAGTCAAGACATGGAGAGCAGTTTGAAAACGACCAATTTATAATTCTAGATCAGAAATTCAATCTCATTGCTGAAGCCTACACATTCCATGTTCCATTAATCACTGAAATCAAGCTAAAAGACCCCCAAAGAAGAGAGAGTCAATGGAGAGATTTGGGGGCTTTTTTAATTATAAGGAAGGTCTGTATATTTGATTTGATTCTTCACATGTCTAGACATTTTTATTATGTGTTGTTATGGTGTAGATGTATGTGTCTCTCCAAACTTCATATACTGGAACCTGATACTAGGGTGATAGCATTAAGAGCAGGGGCCTTTTGAGAAGGGATGTGTTGTAGAGACTCTGGGTTTGTCTCCCTTTAAAAGGTGTGGCATTTTGTTCTAATAAGCAGCTAGTTTACTAACATGTCATCCAGATCCTGTCAAGTCTTGGATTTGGACCTTATTTATTTGTGGTACTTGGGATTGAACCTAGAGACAGTCTACCTCTAAGCTACACTCTCAGCCCTTTTTATTTTTTATTTTGAAATAGTGCCTTGCTAAGTTGCTGAGGCTGGCCTCGAACCTGCGATCCTCCTGGCTCTGCCTCCCAAATACTGGGATTATAGGTGTGCGCCACCATGCCCGGCTTGGGTTTTGGCTTTAACACAGGTCTATCTCAACTTTGCTCTCCATCCTACAGCATGTCCCTAATTCCTGAGACGTGGTCCTTCCTCCTAAGGTGAGTCTTCCTTGGGTCTCACTCAGATAATGAACAGCTCTACTCTGACTGGATCAAAACTCCAACATCTCTCTAACAGATGTAACCCCAAAATCCCTGCTCATCTCTCAGACCCCTAGACTGTTCCCAGATAGACTTTGCAGAGCCTCAATCAGTACGTGGGAAGCTAAGGGTCTGCCCAGAACCTGAAGGAAACGCCTAAAAGATTTCTCAGCCGGGCATGGTGGTGCACGCTTGTAATCCCAGTACTTTGGGAGGCAGAGACCAAAGGAGCCGGGTTTGTGGCCAGCCTCAGCTCGCTCGCTCTCTCTCTCTCTCTCTCTCTCTCTCTCTCTCTCTCTCTCTCTCTCTCTCTCTCTCTCTCTCTCTCTCTCTCCTTAGTGAGGCCCTCCGCAACTTCGTGAGACCCGGTTTCAAAATAAAGTATAAAAAATAGGGCTGGGGGCGTAGCGCGGAGGTAGAACGCCCCTGCGTTCAATCCCCAGTACCAGAAAAAAAAAAAGATTCCTGTCGCCGGGCGTGGTTGCGCACGCTTGTAATCCCAGTACTTGGGCAGCTGACACCGGAGGATCTGGGTTCGCAGCCAGCCTCAGCTACTTAGTGAGGCCCTCCGCAACTTCGTGAGACCCTGCTTCCAAGTAAAGAATAAAAAATTGGGCTAGGGATGTAGCTTGGAGGTAGAACGCCCCTGGGTTCTATCCCCAGTTCCGCAAAAAAAAAAAAAAAAAAAAAAAATTTCTGCCACTGCTTTTCCTCAGCCGTCTCCTCCCTGGTACCAAACCTGCAAGTCCCAGCAGCCTCAGAAACCATCACCTCCATCTTCGCTTCTCCACCCAGCAAGACTGCCAATCTCTTCTTGAGTTCCATTTCCCTTGGAAGAAACCATCACTTCCATCTTCGCTTCTCCACCCAGCAAGACTGCCAATCTCTTCTTGGGTTCCATTTCCCTTGGAAGCTTGGAAAATGTCTCAGGTGAAAACAAAAACAAAAACAAAAAACCCAGCTCCGTGCCTGTAATCCCAGCTACTCAGGAGGCTAAGGCAGGAGGATCACAATTTCAAGGCCAGCCTCCGCAACTGGCAACTTAGCTAGGCCCTGTCTCAAAATAAAAAATAAAAAGGTCTTGGGGTATACCTCAGTGGTAAAGCACCTCTGGGTTTGACCCCCCAGTGCCACTGAACAATGAATAAATTAATTTTAATGTAAAAACCTCACGAGAGCAGTGTGTTCCCTTCCCTCAGGACTCGCAGCCTGTGATGTCCACTGTCCAGCACCTATGAAGAACTGTTCAAATATTTTGCCAGACTCTTCACTGCTAATGGCAGAAAAATAAACCCGTTACTCTGTCTGGAAAGAACCGGCACTTCTGTGTGTCTGAACACTTGGGTCATTTTTATTATTCTATGACTGACACAGAGCTCTGTGCAAAAGTCATCAGCAAGTTTAAAACAAGTCCTGGACGAGGAGCGAAGAGCCTGGGTCACTCTTTGAGTCTTTGAGTGCCCAGTTGTCACGTAAGTTTCCCAAACCTCAGTTTTCAACTCTGTGGAACAGCTAAGCAACATGGTCGCTGATGACTCTTGAGTTCTAGCACGTTACGACGCTGCTTCTCCGAGTATGACACTGGATTCATGCGATAAACTGATGCAGGAGAAGGGCAGGCCACTGCAGGAGCCCTCAGCTCAGGAGAAACTCATGGAGCCCCCAAGCTCAGTCCCCAAGCTCTCCACGGTGGTGTTCTCTCTGATGTGTCAATGGGACTGGGAGGAGCCCGTGAAGACAGGGGGCCAGAGCCTGGGAGGAGGGAGGAGCGCTGAGTGGTGGCCCAGTCGGACCTCAAAGCCACCCCACTTCCAAGCTCACGGTGAGGGCCTGTCACTTCTGAGCCTGTCTCCTCTTCTGCAAAGGGGCTAAAACAAAGCTGCCCTGCAGGGCTATTTGGGGGAACAGATGAGATCATGTGCATGTTTTAGGGTAGTGCCTGGAAGACTTTTTTTTTATCTCACTGAGACTTAAAGATGCACAGAAATCCCTTAGTGGCCCCTGAGAAAGGGCAACTTGTACACTACGGTTTGAAATGTCCTCCTCACCCCCCTAACTCCACCGTCCCCACTGCACTAACACCCGCATTCTGCAGGGATGAGCAGTCAGTGGTCCGCGGCACCCCAAGAGTGGTGCCTCATCAGCTGGCCCCTTCCTTAGGAAGTAATCAGATCTTTACTTTAGACCAAAAGGAACCGGGAAGACTGATCGCTTAACATTACCGCAACAAGAGAGTGCAATAAATCTTTTGGGGTTTTGAGGAATGCAAAGGAAAAACACCTCGACCCTGGTCTCTTCTACCTCTGCACCTTTGTGCCCAAAGTGTTCTCAGAGCTAGAGAGAGGCTGCGTTTCAGATCCCAGGGGACGTCCCCTGAGCCACACTTGGGGGGCAGCCCCAGAGGAGGAGAATGGAGAACTAAGAACTACTCCAGAGAATCCACGGAGGAGCACCCTGGCCTGCGTGAGGTCCAGAGAGAGAAGAGTCCCCTATCTGAAGAGCCCCAACTGCCTGGACTGGGCCATGGTACAGGGACCATGGGACAAACGGATGGAGAATAATCTGTGTTCGCAGCGCCCCCAAGTGGCAAGAGAGAGCAGCTGCAGAGCCGCAGACCAAAGCCAAGATTTGTTTTCCCCACTTGAAAATGGAAGTTCAAGGCTGAGACAGGAGGATCGCAGGTTCAAAGCCAGCCTTGGCAACTTAACGAGGCTTTCAGCAACCTAGTGAGACCATGTTTCCAAATAAGATATTAAAAATTGGACTGGGGATGTAGCTTGGAGGTAGAATACCTCTGGGTTCAATCCCCAGTACCAACAAAGAAAGAAAGAAAGAAAATGGAAGTTCAGAGACATTTCCCTTTAGATAGCAAATGTTCCAGAAAGTTCCTGGATGATTCTTAAAGGAGAGGAGACTGATCCCAAAAGTATGATAATGGGCCTTTTTCCACTCTATTGAGTGAACATCTGTGTTTTACATCAGTTCACACCTAATGCCTGCACGAAGACCAATAACAGAGCAACAGCACATAATAAGTACTCAGTTAACTATCATTAGAAATAAACAAGCTGGACATGGGGGCACACACTTGTAATCTCAATACTTGGGAGGCTGAGACAGGAGGATCGCAGGTTCACAGCCAGCCTCAGCAACTTAGTGAGGCTCTCCGCAACTTAGTGAGACCCTGTTTCAAAATAAAAAATAAAACAGGGCTGGGAGGATAGCTCAGAGGTAGAACATCCCTGAGTTCAATCCATGGTACTGAAAAAAAAAAGAAAGAAAGGGAAAGATGGGCACAGTGGCACAGGTCTGGAATTCTAGTACTCAGGAGGCTGAGACAGGAGGATCACAGTTTCAAGACCAGTTTCAGCAACTTAGGGAGGCACTCAGCAATTTAGTGAGATGCTGTTTCAAAATAAAAACCAAAAAGAGGTGGGGGTGTATCTTGGAGGTAGAATGGCCCTGGGTTAAATCCCCAGAAGTAAATAAGTAAGTAAGTAAATAAATAAATAAATAAATAAGTGAGCAGAATTAAATAATAATAAAGGCCTACATGATGTTAAGACTTTTAGCCAAAATAACACCCACTAAAACATAAGCTTCATTAGAGTGGAATTTTTGTTTTGCCTGCCTACAGTATTCTAGTATTTACAACAATGCCTATGTACAACTTAATAAATATTTCTTTAATTGAGGATTAAATGACTTGGGGGAGGGAGCTAGACCTCATAATGTGTCACACAGCTGTGTTCTGATCCGTTTACTGCCTATGTAGTCACTGTGCCCCATAACATTCTGTAGATGATAGACCACCTATACGACAGTGATCAGGGTTGATTACATCACCTAGTGACACTGCGGCCATTAAGGTTTGTGTAAGTACACTCTAGGATGCTCAGACAACAATGACTTCCCCGTCATTAAGTGACACATGATGGTGTCTATCAACAGCTTGAGGAAAGACCACAAACGGCCTGCTTCACAAATTAGCCAATGACATCACGCTGGGTGGCATTGTTAATACGCTGGATGACTCGATGAAGATAGAAAACGGGAGGGACTCAAAGCCAGAAAACTGGGTTGAATCCAAGATCAAGTGTGACCCATATGAATGCTCATACACAGACTGAAAAACAAAAAAAATAAAATAAAATGTAGGATTTCAGGATAGAGAAGGCCTGGCTCTGCAGAGGCCCCAAGGAAAGGCCTAGAAAGTTGAGGTTGGGACAAGGCCTGTGTCAGCAACATCCAGCATGGCTCAGTGGAGGGGAGAGTCCAGAACAGGGGCGCAGCGCCAGGGTGGTTCTTTGATGCCATGGATAGAATGTCAGTCACCTGGGGTCTCACGGGGGTCATAGGGAGCCAGCCCAGAGAAGAATGAATGAAATAGTGGAGAACTTTGAAATTATTATTAGAGTAGCTTTCAAGAGAAAGAGACTCATGAAGGATATAACAGCTGTCTTCACAGCCCTTGGTTCTGTGTACACCCAAAGACAAATCTAGTCCCAAAAGAAATTACAAGCAGAGCTTTTGAGAAATAGAATTGGCTACTCTAGCCAGGCATGGTGGTGCACACCAGTAATCCCAGTACTTTGGAGGCTGAGACCGGAGGATCCAGGTTCGCAGCCAGCCTCAGCTACTTAGTGAGGCCCTCCACAACTTAGTGAGACCCTGTTTCAAAATAAAGAATAAAAAATAGGGCTGGGGGTGTAGCCCGGAGGTAGAATGCCCCTGGGTTCAATCCCCGGTACTGCAAAACACAAAAAAAGAATTGGCTATCCTAGGAAGTTGTGGTTTCTCATCATTGAGAGGAGAATGCAAATTTATATTTATCAAGTGCCTGCTACACTCAAAGTGCTAGACCAGGAAATCCATCTAACCTCGTTTCTTTTTCTGTGTGTGTGTGTGTGTGTGTGTGTGTGTGTGTGTGTGTGACTAGGGATTGAACCCAGGGGCGTTCTACCTCCGAGCTCTACCCACAGCCCTATTTTAATCTCCATTTTGAAACAGGGTCTCACTAGGTTGCAGAAGGCCTCACAAGTTGCTGAGGCTGGCCACGAACCTGCGATCCTCCTGTCTCAGCCTCCCAAGTACTAGGATTACAAGTGTGCGCCACCATGCCCGGCTATCTAACCTCATTTCTTCCTCACAATCATCCTTGAAGCTAAGTTCTTATTATTCACACAGACCCTTATAACCGTCATCTGTACCTGTACATGGGTGGTTAACTGGGGGGAGAAGTTGAAATAGGGAGCCAAAGATGCTACATGCTGAGTGTGCTGGCACACACCTGTAATCCCAGTACTTAGGAGGCTGAGACAGGAGGATTACAAGTTTGAGGCCAGCCTCAGCAACTTAGTGAGGCCCTCCACAACTTAGTGAGACCCTATCGTGAAATAAAGAATAAAAAGGGCTGAGGGTGCATCTTGCCTGTGGATTTAATCCCGAGTCCCACAAAAAAAAAAATTAAATGCTACATACATACCTCATATATTTAATTTTAATTTCATACATATAAATGTTCTTTCTCTGCCCTTGATGTTGAATCACATCCTTTCTTTGAGAAAAGATCTGCAAATTGACATCCCCATGGTCTTTCTTTCATAAACACCACCTCTGTGTATTGACCATGATTTCCGGCTTCCATTTCTTTAAGCTAGAGCAAGAACATAAATGCCCGGAAGCAGGGACCTGAATGGAAACTTTCACCAGGTTTCTCTCATTTCTCCCAGGCCCTTGTGACCATCTCCTAATTCATAAGCCAGACTTTTTAAATCAATGCACATGCTTTAGGTCTTTATATCGCGTTCAACAATTTCAGAGAAGACAGAAACAATTCCATTTCTTTTGACATTCACATATCACCAACTTACCATGGTTTGATTAAATTGTGTGATTATATTAGCAAGTAGAGCTGGCCTGGGCAGGTCTGGGGGCAAAAGTGACTGCAGGTAGCCTGCCCCTCGTCTGCTGGGACTTTCACAGGGAGGCCCAACACTGCCTCCAGTCAAGCCTGTGTGCATGTTGTGGGCACCCAGGGGCTCCCGGCACAGAAGGAAAGTGAGCGGGGCTGCAGAGAGAGTCTATTGGGAACCTGTTACCAGAGCTTCTACTCTACCTTTCCATGCTAGAGTGTCTGGCCTGGGGGAAATTAAGTAATTCACCATGCATCAGTCAGTTAAGGAGCCTCTACTCTAAATCTACAGTCTCCCCTAGGGGACCACAGTAGTGGGAAGATATACCGAATGTATAGCAGTCCTTAGCGTGTCCAGAATTGGGGAGATGGGCTGCTGAATGATCTCCAAGGCCCCTCCAACTTGGAATCTGTGCCAATTTCTATTGCACTTTCTAGAGAGCTTTGTGTTTGGGTCTAAAAAGTTGTGCTATGTTTTAAACATCCATCCCCGCCAGAGGATGTGTTGGAGGCGTTCACTGATAACACCAACTAACCCAGACCTCAAACCAAACATAAAAGGACATTTTTGGAAACACTTTGGGGGAAATTTGAGTATGGGCCAGAATTAGCACAGGTAGCATCCCTTATATGAAATCTTGGGACCAGAAAAATGTTCCAGATTTAGGAATTTTTTTTTTTTTGGATTTTGGAATGTTTGCACATACATAATGAGATCTAGGGCACGGGACCCAAGTCTAAACACAAAATTGAAATTCACTTATGTTTCATATCTACTTTACACAGACAGCGTAAAGGTAATTTTATACAATACTTTTAATAATGCTGCTCATGAAGCAAAGTCTCATGGTGTGGAATGTCCCAACTCTGGCATCAAAGTTTCAGATTTTGGAGTTTAGATTTCAGATTCCCAGGCTAGGGATGCTCAACCCATAGCCTTAGAGCGGTTATTATCAACCCCTGAAAATGGCAGAGATGATGAAAAAAAATACCCAGGTAGAAGAGAAATTACAAAAATCCTGGATTTCCCTTTAAAATATTTCAGCAAAGATAAAGACAAAAAATAAAGGAAAAGATGATTAGGTAAAACTATAACAATACTTATTGAACCCAGGTAAGAGATGAACAAGGGCTCGTTCTACTATCCCCTTTACTTTTGTACACATTTACATGTTTTTCATAATACAGAGAATTTGAAGTTTAAATTTGAGGCACCTTAGCCAGGCGTGGTGGCACACACCTGTAATCCCAGTACTTGGGAGGCTGAGTCAGGAGAATCGCAGGTTCGAGGACAGCCTCAGCAAGTTGTGAGACTCTCATCAACCTAGTGAGACCCTGTTGCCAAACAAAAAATAAAATAGGGCTGGGATGTAGCCCGGAGGTAGAATACCTCTGGGTTCCATCCCCAGTACTACAAAAAAAATTTTTTTGAGGCACCCATGGTTAGGAGGTGAGGCCAGGCGTGGTGGTGCATGCTTGTAATCCCAGTACTTGGGAGGCTGAGACTGGAGGATCTGGGTTCGTGGCCAGCCTCAGCTACTTAGTGAGGCCCTCCTCAACCTAGTGAGACCCTGTTTCAAAATAAATTTAAAAAATAGGGCTGGGGGTGTAGCTCAGAGGTAGAATGCCCCTGGGTTCCATCCCCAGTTCTGAAGAAAGAAAGAAAGAAAGAAAGGAAGAAAGAAAGAAAGAAAGAAAGAAAGAAAGAAAGAAAGAAAGAGAAAGAAAGAGAGAGAGAGAGAGAGAGAGAGAGAGAGAGAAAGAAAGAAAGAAAGAAAGAAAGAAAGAAAGAAAGAAAGAAAGAAAGAAAGGAGGTGAGGGTCACCTCCGCATTATCCCCATAGGTGGTAAGGCGTGGATGGAGGAAGACAGATCTGTTCCTACCCCAAATGGGGGTAGCAAAATCATGTGGGGGGGTGTTAATAAACACGCAGTACCCCAGGGCTGTACCCCAGGTCTTTCATAAACCCTCCCCTGGAATCTGTGTGTGTATTTCTCTGGCGATTCTGTCGCGGTTCTGACTGGGGGGCCCTGGAACCCCCGGAATGGACCCACGTGTAGGGTCCCTCCCCCGCGACCTCGCCCCTTTCGGCCTTCCTCTCCTCTCATTGGCCTCTCGGGGGGCCCTGCCCTCCTGGGGACCCCTGGGAAGCCTGGGCCGGGGCTCCCGCCGCTCGTGGGGAGGAGCCCGCTGTGCACCTGCTGGAGGCACCTGCAGTCCCGCACCGCGCTCTTCCCGCAGCATGGACCCCCTGCCAGCAGCTGAGCGGCTCTCCGCGGGGGGAGAAGACAAGGGGAAGCCAGAAGCTACCTGTTACGGCCATGATTTCCACTCGGGATCCTATTTTGCCTCTGCTCCAGGCGGGTAAATTGAACCTCGAGGCCGGGGCCCGGGAATCCGCAGCCGGAGCTCAGGGCTCGGGAAGCAAGGGACACACTGCCACCCGGTGGCCGCTCTCTGTCATCACAGGCTGCCTCCCCTTGCCGCCACCTGCGTGGCCAGGTGCGTGGCCTCAGCGCGAGACAGCTGGTGGGCCATCACAGCCCTTCCTCTCTCTTCCCTAACCCCATTTCATTTATACTGGTAGAAATGCATTCACCTGGTACAAAGCTCATAAGGTCCAAAGTGCTCCTGGTGGTCGCCTCCCGGGCTAATGCGATTCTGCTTTGACCCCATGCCTGCTATCTCATCAGAATCTCCCCTTTTTCCTTGTCCTGCAGGACTCTTTTTCCCAGTGCTCGGCATGAACCCCCTCCTTAGCATTTACCGCAAATCTAGGCTGACTCCCAGCACCCAAGGCCAGAGGCTAAATTCTGCAACCCTCGGGGCCTCCAGGTTCTGAGCATCCCTGAGCACCAGCGGGTGCCCTGACCCAAGTCGCCTCTGCTGCCCCAGTGCCCTGATGCTCCTACCAACGAGAAACGCAGGGACAGACACAAAGAAAGCCTTCTAATGGGCTAAATGGTTAAACCTTGAAATGGGTGGCCGACAGAACCAGCGGACTTCCCTCTGAAGATCTCTGCAATTGGATTATGTTATAAGAGGTACACCATGCATCATAATGAATCTTTAATGCCGTAGAAGACAAGGGAAAAGCTAATTAGCATGGGAGCCCGAGGACTGCCTTGCATTTGAAACTTCTTTCCAACATGTATTGACTGTATGTGTTTTGCTATGAATATTTTATTAATTCATATAAAATGTGTATATTTATTTAAGTGAACTATATATACCACACTTTGCACTGCTTTCAACATCATGGTAACTTGAAGAGTATCAGGCACAATATTTAAAATTGTACTGCATGAAGAAAGGAACCAAGCTGGACACAAGCCTGTAATCTCAGTACTTGGGAGGGTGAGACAGGAGGATCACAGGTTTTTGTTTTTGTCTTGTGGTACTGGGGATTGAACCCAAGGGCATTCTACCTCCAAGCTACATCCCCAGCCCTTTTTATTTTTTTGTTTGAAACACGGTCTCACTTGGTTGCTGAGAGTCTTGCTAAATTGCTGAGGCTGTCCTCAAACCTGTCATCTTCCTGTCGCAGGCTCCCGAGTACAGGGATTATAAGCATGTGCCACCACACCCAGCATAGATCGTAGGTTTGAAGCCAACCTCAGCAACTTAGCAAGACCCTCAGCAACTTAGCAAGACCCTGCTTCAAAATTTAAAAAATAAACTGGGTGTGGTGGCGCATGCTTGTAATCCCATTACTTGGGAGGCTGAGACCGGAGAATCTGAGTTCACAGCCAGCCTCAGCTACTTAGTGAGGCCCTCCACAACTTAGAGAGACCCTGTTTCAAAATAAAAGAATAAAAAATAGGGCTTAGGGTGTAGCTCGGAGGTAGAATGCCCCTGGGTTCATTCCCCAGTATCGCAAAGAAAAAAAAATAAAAATAAATTTAAAACGGGCTGGAGGTGTAGCTCAGAGAGAGAATGCCCCTGGGTTCAATCCCCCATATCCAAAAAAAGGGGGGAGAACCAAAATATTAGCTGGTTCTTCTTGAATTGATAATTTACATAATTAATTGGATGCATTGCAAGTTTTAACTCTGTTATATAATGGATCAGTTTGCAATCAATCAAGGAATGGTTCTCTTGTTTTTAATGCTGTACCAATGGAAGCAATGCTGGTTAACAGTATTTTATTCTAAAGAATCAATCAAATAATTGTGTTTAAGAAACATGGAAAAGCCAGGATGTGCACAGGAAGGAGACTATTGTGAAATGCTAGAACTAGTATCTGAGAGATGAAACCCTAGCACGATTCCTTCATGTATATATGATGGAGAAACAGAGCCCGGGATCTACAGTGGCTTACCAATGGCCCCTTACTCATCTCTCCACTCCCTCAGAGCCCCAAGTCTCTGAGTCTTCTGTTTGTTTGTTTCTTTCTTTGTTTATGTTTATTGTTGTTGTTTTATTTGGGGGGAGTAATTGGGTATTGAACCCAGGGGCATTCTACCTCTGAGCTATACCCCCAGCCCTTTTTCTTTTTTTTTTTTTTTTTTTTTTTTGGCGGTACTGGGGATTGAACCCAGGGGTATTCTACCTCCAAGCTACACCCCCAGCCCTATTTTTATATTATTCTTTATTTTGAAACTGTGTCTCACTGAGTTGCCGAGGGCCTCTCTAAGTTGCTGAGACTGGCTGCAGACCTGCGATCCTCCTGTCTCAGGCTCCCACTTACTGGGATTACAGGCATGCGCCACCACGCCCGGCTCTGAGTGTATTTTCACTGAGCAGCTTCCCAGCTGTTAACACCCAGGACCTCAGCCTGATCTCCCTAAGCCTCTGTTTCCTCACCAGTGAACTAAAAAGGCTGGACAAGAAGACAGCTATGATGCACCAGTTCCCCCAAAGCCCCTCCCATATGCATTAACACTCAGCATTAACTGTGCGTGAGTCAGCACCCACAGATTTGCAACATCATCTGAACAACAGAAACCAGCCACACCCTCCTGACGCTGGTTTTCAGCCGGGACCCTCTCATCCACCGTGGTCTGTAGTCTCACCCATCGAGCCGCAGTTGTAATGTCATTTCCCCCACACCTGAGCCTGACTCAGACCACCTTCCCGCCTGCAGGATGCAGCAAGACTCTGCAGTTGACCGAGGTATCTTTCCCAAGCAACTTGCTTCTGGAGATACATGCAAATACATTCACAAGCCCCTGTGGGCAGGTAGCAAGAACAATCTGTCACCAGGCGTGGTGGCGCACGCTTGTAATCCCAGTACTTGGGAGGCTGAGACCAGAGGACCACAGGTTCGCGGCCAGCCTCAGCAACTTGTGAGGCCCTCCACAACTTAGTGAGACCCTGTTTCAAAATAAAGAATAAAAAAATATAATACTTGGGGTGGAGCTCAGAGGTAGAATGCCCCTGGATTCAAGCCCCAGTACCGCCAAAAAAAAAAAAAAGAACAATCCGTCCTGGGTTACAGCTGCTTCCAGAGAGGGCAGAAGAGCCAATCAGAGCCCCTCTGCCCAAAGCCCACAAATAAACCCAGAGGTGCAGCAGGGCCACTTAGCTTTCCTAGGTCAAGGTCGTCGTTTCCACCCCTAAGAGATTCAGGCTAAACCTCTGCCTAGTGAGTCTAGCTGTGATAGAGGTACCTGGTACGCTCCCGGAGGGCATCCATCCATCGATGGGCATTTTACCTGCTTCCTGCCCAGCTCCAAGTAACAACCAGCCCTAGAGCAACCCAGAGAGGCCTGTTCATTCTCACCCTGCACGCTGGAAAGGGCGTTCTCCTGGGTTCCGACCCCTCCCCAATTCCACCAGGCTGCACCTCCTTTCCCTCCCGCTTCCTCCCGCATTCCTTCCCCACCTTGCTCCCAGCTGTCACTGTTAAAGAAAAATCTCTCAAAATACTCCTAAGAAGGCTGAGGCAAACTTTATTTAAGATGGATAGGGGCGGGCATGATGGTGCACACCTGTAATCCCAGTACTTGGGAGGCCGAGACAGGAGGATCACAGGTTCAAGGCCAGCCTCAGCAATTTGGTAAGACCTTGTTTCAAAAAAAAAGGACTTGGGGTGTAGCTCAGAGAAAGAATGCCCCTGGGTTCAATCCCCAGTGCTGAAATAAAATAAAATAAGATGTATAGGGACCCCTGCAGTGGGGCCCTGCAATGGCAGAGAGACACAGCTGTGCCCCGAGCCCTGCATCCACCCAGACAGCAGGCTGGGCCTTTCTTGGATGGTGGCAACTTCTCTTCTGCACTAAGGAGACTTCTACTCCAGAGTTGCATGTCCTAGGGCTGCAGCCACCCCCTTTTCAATTTGTCCATCCAAAAGAACACTTTCTCCCAAAATATGCCGAGCAGAGCTCTGACTCTCTGGAGCCCTCCTTCCCCTCAGATGGGATGCGCCCTGCTCCTCCCTCCACGCAGCCTCCTCACGAGCCTGGTCTTACCCAGCACCTTGTGCCTTCTGTCCCCTGCAGGATGTGCGCAGTGAGGGCCGCTCCCTGCCCTTTTCACAAATGAGGAGCAAGGGACAAAAGATACCATGTTGTGACAAGTCCACCCACTCTCCGCCTGAGAAGTGGCCCACGCACACGGAGCAGCCTGCTGAATGACCACGGTGTCACTGCCCCTGTCTGAGCCCATGTGACATTTACCCAACATTGTCTACGTGCTATGATCGAATGCCTCACCCAAACACACGTTGAAAATTAATCTCTGTTGTGAGGTATTAAGAGGGTAGAAACTTAATCTGACCATGGTATCTGGAGGTAGGACTCTGGGGAGGTAATTAAAGTCAGTTGAGGCCATAAGGGTGGGTCTCTAATACAGTGAGATCGTGGCTTTATAAAAAGAGGAGAGACTGGGCCAGGACATTCTGTCTCTCTGGCCACGTGATGCCCTGTGACCCCTCAAGACTCTGCAGGGTCCCCACCAGAAAGCAGGACCTCCTCAGATGCACCTGAACTTCCCAGCCTTCGGAACAGCGAGGAGCTAAAGAAACTAATTCTTTATAAATTACTTAGTCTATGATATTCAGTTATAGCAACAGAACACAGACTAAGACCCTATCGTTGTTTATTCCCTCCCCCAAAAAAGAGTCTGATCCCTGGACATGACCATGTGATGATGTGTAGTTAGAGCTTGATAGCTAAAAAGTTGTTAGCTAAAGTGACTACATATTATTACTCACACTGACCCCAACCTGGCCCTAAAACAGGGATGTTGGCCATGGAAAAATCAAACCAGGGTAGTCTTACTGTTATCGTTGCATTGTCCTTGCTAACAGCCTATGTTCTTGCTTTTGTACGCTCGTTATGCTTGCTTGCTCTACTGAGGGAAGTAACCGTTGGGACCCTGCCATGGAACCTGTTTGGGAAACCAAACTCTACACCCTGGCTTGTGGCTCTCCTGTATATAAGGAGGGCTCGGAGACAGGTGGGCACTGCACCTGGCATTCGTGCTATGTGTAGTCCTGATCGATCAGCAATAAAGGCTCTCGGTTAACACCTTTGGTGGTCTGATTGGTCTTGATTGGGACGCTACCTCACAACAACCCCATGAAAGGTCATGTTTGCAATAGAGGGGGAGAAAATGGATACCAGGACCAGGTGGAGGTGGAGGGTTCCCAAGAAAACCCTGATGCTCACAGACCTACGGCTCCTGGAGGAAAGTTCCACTACATTTTTTAAGATTGTAAATTCGTGACTCCTGCAAAAATCAATGGCATCTTACCTACACTCTTGAACTCTTAAACGTTCTCCTAGGAGCGCAGCATGTGAAAATGGGCTCCGTGTCCTGCCCTGCCTGTCTCTCTCATTCATTCATCCAACACAGACAGAGAGTCCTACTATGTGCTCACTGTTCTAAGAACCAAGGACTCAGTCCTGAACAAAACAGACCGAGTGTCTGCCCGTGTGAAGTTCATACTCTGCAGTAGTAAATTCTATAGGATTGCTTCCAATCATATGCTTAACCTAAATTACACTCTGTACCGTCGTGATGGGAGCAAAGGTGGATGGATATCTTTAGGAGACAATGTTGGTGTGTCTTAGTTCGTTTTCTGCTGCCATAACTGAAATAACACAAGCTGGGTTATTTATCAAGAAAAAAGGTTTATTTGGCTCACAGCTCTGAAGGCCGGAAGTTCAAGAGCAGGTGCCTCTGGAGAGGTCCTTCTTACTGGGGCAGGGGAAGTACTCTGCAGATCTTGGGGGGGGGGCAGGATGTCACATGGTGAGTCAGAACTTCCTAGCTGAGGTCTCTCCACTTTTTATAAAGCCATGATGCCCCTGGATTAGAGACCCACCCACCGGGCCTCATTTACCAGTAATTACTCCCCAAAGGCCCCACCCCAGATGCCATAGTTGGATCCAGTTTCCACCCTCTGAGCACCTTACAATAGGGATTCAATTTCATCATGAGTTTTGGGGGGACATCCAAACCACAGCATGGAGCTCTGCCCTGGCCCTTCAGCACTTCCCCACTGTTTCCATGCTCCCCCAACCCTCTCTGTGCGTGACCATGAGCCGGTGCCTGCTGGACGTGGGCACATCAGAGCCCAGCTCCCTGGTCCAGCTTTGCACCTCTCTGACCTGTAACTTATTCTCCATAGCGTCCCAGCAGGGTCAGGCCGATGCCACCACTGGCAGCGCCTGACGACATTGCTCCATCCCTTGCTTCCCTCCCCTCTCTTGTGTCATTTTTTTTTTTTTTTTTTGCGGTGCCAGGGATTGAACCCAGGGGCGTTCTACCTCCACGCTACACCCCTGGCCCTATTTTTTATACTTTATTTTGAAACCGGGTCTCACAAAGTTGCGGAGGGCCTCACTAAGTAGAGAGAGAGAGAGAGACAGGGAGAGAGAGAGAGAGAGAGAGAGCGCGCGAGCTGAGGCTGGCCGCGAACCCAGATCCTCCGGTCTCCACCTCCCAAAGTACTGGGATTACAAGCGTGCGCCCCCACGCCCGGCTCATTTTATTTTTAATAATGATTTTTTTTCCAGTACTGGAGATTGAACCCAGGGGCATTCTACCTCTGAGCTACACCCCCAGCCCTTTTTATTGTTTATTTTGAAACAGGGTCTTGCTAAATTGCTGAGAATCTTTCTAAATTTTCGAAATGACTTAGGCTGGTCTTGAACCTGAAATCCCCTGTCTCAGCCTCCCAAGTACTGGGATTCCAGGTGTGCGCCATGACACTGGCTTCTCTCTGTCCTTGTCCCTGGTGGGGACACAATGGTGGACACAGAAATTCTCATCTTGGGTATGTTTTAAGAGCCAGCATTGACTCGTCATTAAGCACAACGTCTACTCAAAACCCATCCTCGCCCACGGCCAACCATTCAGCCCATGGAGCCAGCAGCAAGAATCAAGGGCTGAAATGTCTAAGCTCCACGCTGGGCTTGGGCAGTCCCAACATGAAGACCACCTAGTCCCAGGCAGGAAGACTTCCCTCCCAGGTTAGCAGGGTGCATGCTATGTTCAAAGAAGCGCGTTTGAAGAAGTGGTGACTGCAGGGGCCGGGGGGCGGGGAGCACACGGGTGAGGGGAAAGTCTCTCAGAACAGCCCAGGCCTCCGTCCTCCACCCCTCCACCCACAGGAATTTTACCCTGTCCCAGTGAAACTTTTTTTTCCTTTTTTGGTATTAGGGATTGAACCCAGGGGCATTCTACCTCCTAGTTTACCCCCTTTTCATATTTATTTATTTATTTATTTAGTGTGTGTGTGTGTGTGTGTGTGTGTGTGTGTGTTTTACTAGGGATTGAACCCAAGGGCATTCTACCTGTGAGCTACACCCCCAGTCCTTTTAATTTTTTACTTTTGAAACAGAATCTCACTAAGTTGCTGAGGACCCAGTTAAGTTTCTGAGGCTGGCCTTGAACCTGCAATTTTCCTTTCTCAGATTCACAAGTACTGGAATTACAGGCTTGCATCACCATGCCTGGCTCCTCCCTCCCTCCCTCCTTCCCTCCCTCCCTTCTTCCTTCTGTGGTACCAGTGATTGAACGGGGGGGGGGGGCATACCACCTCCGAGCTACACCCCCAACCCTATTTTTTATTCTTTATTTTGAAACAGGGTCTCACTAAGTTGCAGAGGGCCTCACTAAATATCTGAGCTAGCCGCGAACCTGCGATCTTCCTGTCTCAGTCTCCCAGGTACTGGAATTACAAGCGTGAGCCAGGCCTGGCTCCTTTTTAATTTTTATTTTGAAACAGGGTCCTACTGATTTGCTGAGAGCCTCACTAAGTTGGTGAGAGTCTTGCTAAGTTGCCGAGGCTGTCCTTGAACCTGCTATCCTCCTGTCTCAGCCCCCCAAGTACTGGGATTGCAGGCGTGCGCTACCCCACCCAGCTCCAGTGAAACACCGTGACCTGCTTCTCGGTTTCCCTTCTTGCCCTTCTAACCCCATCTTGATAAAACTCATCCTGGGGACCAAGTCCCTGCTTCTGAACTAGACTCCATCCTGACATGTTCTCAGGAAAGACAGATTTCTTCCAAAGCAGGGAAACCAAGAAGCCTTGGAGGGGACCTGGAAGAATGGGTGGGGTTCTCATGTGCGAGGAGAGTCCAGGAAGCAGGAGAGAAGCGTGAGCCCATTGGTGGGCGAGGAGAGTCCAGGAAGCAGGAGAGAAGCGTGAGCCCATTGGTGGGCGAGGAGAGTCCAGGAAGCAGGAGAGAAGAGTGAGCCCATTGGTGGGCGAGGAGAGTCCAGGAAGCAGGAGAGAAGAGTGAGCCCATTGGTGGGAAGGAAGGACAGGGAGCTAGAAGGCAGGACTTACTGCATAGGGACTCGAGTGCCTGGCTCAGGAATGACAGCGGGTGGAACAGGGAGAGGGGAGGATGGGAAGGACGAGGGTGAGGCTGAGAGACTCTCCAAGAGAGTCGGGAGGCTGGTTCACTCTGATGAGGAGGGGAGGCTTAAGGGCCTCACAGCGCTGGAAGTGTCAGAGCCCACAGCAGAACAAAGATGTCACTAAGCAGGCAGATGCGGGAGCTGTGAAGGATGCCGGCTTACTCGCTGCATCGCCGGGTTTGTTACTTCCCTGGTCTAGGCCTCAGTTTCAGTAATACAGACTGTGAGGGTTAATTTTATGAGTCTACTTGCCTGGGCCACAGGGTGTCCAGATATTTGGTCAAACATTATTCTGAGTGTTTCGGTGTGAGTGTCTTTTAAGGAGATTAACATTTCAATCAGTCAGTGGAGTACAACAGGTATCCATCTCTAATGCGGGTGGGCCTCGTCCAATCAGGGGAAGGCCTGAATAGACAGAAAGACCAGCCCTCTCCCCAGTAAGAGAAAGGTTCTCCAAGAGTCAGCCTTCAGAGTTCATCTCACCATTGTCTCTCCTGGGTCTCCAGCCTGCCAGCCCACTCTGCAGCTTGCCAGTCTCCAGGATCACACGTCTGTTCCTTAGAATAAAGCTCTTCCCTTGGTATCTATGAGGGGTTGGTTCCAAGACCTCCCTGGAGATCAAAACCTGCAGATGTTGAAGTCCCTTACACAAGCTGGCGTGGCATTCACATATAACATATGCGCAGCCTTCCGTGTCCTTCAAATCATCTCTAGATTACTTACGATGTCTAATGCAATGAATGTGCAGTGGGTGCAAGTAACTGATTATGTTTAGGGAATAGTGACAAGGGGAGAGCCTGTGTGTGTTCAGTACAGACACGTTTTCCTGAACATGTTCAATCCGCAGTTGATTGAATCTGTGAATACCGAACCTACAGACACAGATGCCCAACTGTATAGACACGTCCTATCTGTTCTGCATCTCTGAAGAACCCGCTCTAAAGCACACACCTCGTGGCATTATAATATGAATTAAGTGAAATGGCACCTGTCACCCATTTAGAATAATGACTCGTGTGGATAAATTAAGATTATTGGGTAAATAATCGTGTGGATAAATTAAGATTATTGCCCATCCGAAGGAGCTGCTATCATGTGAGGTCCCCTAATCAGGAATCCACACCACAAAGTAGTCAATCAGCAACAATGAGAACAGTAACCATAAATCTATACTCCCATTGAAGAAAACCTGTGCACCTCACCTGTGAAAGCAGAGTGGTCACCGCCTCCTGTTCTGCAGCAGTGAAGCATCTCCTACCTAATCCTCTGCCTAATCCTCACCACCTGCCACCTGCCACCGGGGACTGTCACAAAAAAAATTCACAAGAAAATCACAGGCAGTTTTTAGCCCTGTAAGGTTAGGAAGTTAATCTGCAGAAATCAATTCATTGCTTTGGCTTCGTGACCCATAGGAAAGCAAACCCCAGTGCTGTCATGCTTTTTCCTGCACTGTAGCAAGTTAAAGTCCTGTATCTAGCCCTCCAAGCGGACACGGGGACACCGGTGTCCCAAAGGATGACACACCCTCTCCTGCAAATGCTTTTTGGATCCAGCACTTTTGTCTCCCTGCTGGTTCTATCATTAAGGAAGTAAATCAAAGCCTGAGGCCTGGTTGCTATCTATTTGTAGGAGAATTGCGTTGCTAACACTCCAGAGGGAGCCATGTGGAGAACTTCAAATCATAGCATCTCAGTCGGCCGCGGGAGGTCCAGGACTGCACAGTGGAAAGATTTGAAATACTGTGTTCTCTATGAGAAAGGACTGCCTGAGAAATGTGGCTGACCCTCTGTTTATCAACCCTTTATATTATTGCCCCCCTCCCTGAGGACCCTTCTTAGAACTTTTTTCTCTTAATCACCCTCCTTCCATGAAATTTCAATACAACAGATACACTATACATCACCGTATATGCTTTGGCCCTTTGGAGGCCACACACCAGTGTTATAGATAATATTTTCGGCCAGGCGTGGTGGCGCACGCTTGTAATCCCAGTACTTGGGAGGCGGAGACTGGAGGATCCGGGTTCGCGGCCAGCCTCAGCTACTTAGTGAGGCCCTCTGCAACTTCGTGAGACCTGGTTTCAAAATAAAGTATAAAAAAATAGGGCCAGGGGTGGAGCTCGGAGGTAGAAGGCCCCTGGGTTCAATCCCCAGTACCGCAAAAAAAAAAATAGATAATATTTTCCACAACCCCTTTAAGGCCCCACATGTTCTCAACAGAGTAATGTCACCCCCAACGGGGGGGATTTTAAGCTCCTCCCCTTTGACCTTCAGGAAGTTACTTCCTCTCTCAAAAGGCTGTTGTGGGTGCAGAGAGGGGTGGAGTTGGAGGTTTGAGGATCACTCTTCCTGTTAGTCTAGGCAGAATAATTAGACTAACACCTACCTCCACTCCCCTACTCTCACCCCACTGCTCCCCACCCATGTACATGCCCATCTCTGCTGCTAGACTTTTTGCTTTTTCTTTTGACCCTTTAGATCAGAATGTCTTGAGGCTCTTTTAATAATTTATTTTGTTTTTGTAAGCAAAAATATTGCTAACTATCAATTATTTATTTCAACTGAATACTGTGCACCAGACAAATGTGGAGCACTGAGTGAGGACACTAAGCTGTCCCTAAGTGCCCAGCCTCTGGGCGTGCGCTCACCTGGATACCCTTCGTGTGGGAGATAGTTCTGCCCCACAGTGAACCGTGCTGCAGAAGATGGGAAGACCTCCTACTAAAATAAAACTTCTAGCAAATAACTCTGCTAAGATGGTCAGGGCCATGATGAAGTCACAGAGACAATCCTCAGAGAACTTACTGGAAGTTTTGTAAAGGTCAGGTGATATTATCCTTGAAATATAAAATGCTTTTCCACTCCAGAGTCACAGAGCCTCGGCTGCCCAACGCTGCTGAAAACAGGAAGGCCTACTAAATTAGTCCCCACTCCGTGGAGATCCTACTAGGCACAAAGCGAAAGCTTCTATTGCAGATACAGCCCTTGCGTGGGAGTAGAAGGAAGGACCAGAGAATGAGCCGGGAGTGGCACCTCAGAGGAAGGAAGGATGCGGACCAGGGCCTCCTCTCTTATCCTCTCTTATCTCCCTGGTTAGCAAAGATTTTTCTTCCCCTCCTAGAGATTAAACTTCAAAAGTTTGATAAAGCCTGGGATGATGGTGCATGCCTGTAATCTCAGTAGCTGGGAGTCTGAGACGGAAAAATCGCAGCAATTTAGCAAGACCTCAGCAACTTAGCAAGGCTCTCAGCAACTTAGTGAGACCCTGTTTCCAAAAAAAAAAAAAAGGACTGGAGTATATATAGCTTGGAGGTAGAATGCCCCTAGGTTTGTATCAAAAAATAAAAAGTAAAAAAAAAATAAAAATTTGGTTAAAAAAATCAGGGCAAGCTGGGCGTGGTGGCGCAGGTTTGTAATCCCAGTACTTTGGGAGGCGGAGACCGGAGGATCTGGGTTCGCGGCCAGCCTCAACTCTCTCTCTGTCTCTCTCTCTCTCTCTCTCTCTCTCTCTCTCCTTACTTCTTCCGCAACTTCGTGAGACCCGGTTTCAAAATAAAGTATAAAAAATAGGGCCGGGGGTATAGCGCAGAGGTAGAACGCCCCTGGGTTCAATCCCCGGTACCGCAAAAAAAAAAAAAAATCAGGGCAGAAAATTCAAACCAGAAATAAGTAAATATTTACAAAACAGAACAAAAAGAGATAGAAAGGGAGGAAAGATTGAAACAGGCTGTGAGCTGATCGATTATTCAGTAGGAAGTAGTGTCACTAGCAAAGTCAACAGGGGGGTCAGATGATACTGAAAGGATTTGGGGAAAGCCTTTTCCCTGAAGTTTCAAACTAAACCAAGGAAGAGAAGAAAAAAGAAGTCGGCCTGCCCCGGCTCCTCACACCAGGCCTGTGTGGTTTTCTTCCCACTTCCTCAGCCCTTAGCACCCAGGTATCTCCCCCGCGGCTTTGGGAATCCAGCCATGCCCTCCATAGGATTCCATAGGTTTTAATCAGGGACTCTTGTTGAGTGCCTGTGAGCCCATCAGTAATCTACACGCATTTCCAGGACATGTGGCAATTAAAATGGGATTTATTACAATCAGGAGAATGTCCCTCCTAAGTACGAGCAAAGAAAATATGTGGGAAATTGCAGCCATCTGGGCTCAAATGAAACAAAACCTTCCTGATGGGCTAGAAAGAAACGTTGTCTAAGTCCTCTAGCGCCCCTGCTGTCAAGGCTGAGAACGCCAGCTTTCTCCTAAAGGCACAGTCCACAAGGCGTTGCTTCTAGTGGCTTTGAGACCCAGCGATGCAGGAGTGGAGGGGTGGCCGGCTTTGCAGTGGGGCAGGATTGAGGACACTCAGCCAGGTGTCCTCAGGGGTGTGCATTCCTGCTGACTCTGAGAAGATGTGAACTGGAGCGTTGTTGGCTGCTGGCATCTCCCACGAAGCTTAATCCTGCCCTAAACCAATGCTCCAATGTCTTAACTGTTTCCTGTTTCCTAAAGTAGGCCTGATCAAGCTATTTTTTTTTTTTTTGCGGTACCAGGGATTGAACCCAGGGGCGTTCTACCTCCGCGCTACACCCCCGGCCCTATTTTTATACTTTATTTTGAAACCGGGTCTCACAAAGTTGAGGAGGCCTCACTAGGTAGAGAGAGAGAGAGAGAGAGAGAAAGAGAGAGACAGGGAGAGAGAGAGAGAGAGCTGAGGCTGGCCGTGAACCCAGATCCTCCGGTCTCTGCCTCCCAAAGTACTGGGATTACAAGCGTGCGCCACCACACCCGGCGCTCAAGCTATTTTTAAAACTTAACTAACTATAACTGAAAACTAGAAGCAATTTGTGGATTGGGGTAGATCACAGACCTTCAAGCACAGTGGAAATAATTTTACAGGCTCGCTTAGTTATGATAAAGAATTAACACCTGCAGAGGGTGAAATGTTAGCAACAGGAGGAGCTTTAAACCATGAATCGTAGATTCTCGCTCCATGAAGGGCCAGCAATGTGCTTATTCTTTCCAGCATAATATCCTTCAGTATCATGGGGCGTTGGTCCCAGGACCCCTCCTGGATACCAAAATCCACGGATGTCAAGTCCTTCATATAAAATGTCATAGAATCTGGATGTGACTTATGCACATCCTCCTGTATGCTTTAAATCGTCTCTAGACTACTCAACGCAAATGCTATGTAAATAGTTGTTATGCTATATTTTAGGGAGTAATGACAAGGAAAAAAATGTCCGCACATGTTCAATACAGATGCGCTCATTGTAGACCTAACTACTTAGTACGCATCAGCAGCAACATGGCGGCTTTGATCGTCAGTTGGTTGAATTCATGGAAAAGGAGGGCTGCTTGTGACCTAATGGCGCTTTGAAGGTCAAAAATTCCTTTCTGTTGATTGCCCTTTTTTTCTTCTTGGTTCTGCTGCTGTTCCTCAGAACCTTATCGGAATCAGGCTGAAACCAGTTCCCTCACGTTTTCAACTAACTTTGAGTGGACACAGTCCTTCAACACCTTGGGCCAGGCAGAAAAAATAATAATAAGAAGACAGGATTTGCTCTCAGACAACATTGACTACTTCAGTGGGGAGCTTAAACCCACCAGGAAACCCCCTCAGAGGAAGAGATTTGACACTAGTGGTGCCTGAAGCAGTCTTGCCCCCAGATGAGCTCTTCAAGTTCACACTGAATAAACCCCATGTAATTGGGGTTAGGGGAAGCAGAGAGATCAATCCCCCTGAATTGTGCAACCCCACAGCCTTCCCTGGAGGGGAGGAGACCACATGCTTGAAGATACCAGCAGGATTCTCCAGTCCCCTCCTCCATAGTAGGCCTGCAGGCAACAGTCCTGTTTAAGTAACTTTGAATCACTACTGCTGTTCTCTCAGGCAGCTGCAGGGACTTTCCTCTCCCAGCCCATCCGACAGATAAGGAACTCTGAGCTAAAAAGAAGCGAGTGCCTCGCCCCAAGTAATCACACGATGGATGACTGTGCACGAGAACACGGTCCCCTCCATCGATCGCTCCAGGAAAAATTGCGACAGTCTCACAGACTCCCAAGAAAGGATTGCTTCTGAATATTATCTCTCTGAAATGTGCCTGCTAACATGTATTCCTTTGTCCCGTCTTGGGGAATAATACAGGCAAAAGAGGATTGCCTTTACAAGGTATTGAATTTTTATTCTTGAGGTTTGCTAGGCCTTATGTATACCAGAAGGAGAGAAGCTATGGTGCCCATTTTTTCTTTTTCTTTTTTTTTTTTTTTTTTTTTTT